>CAJVPS010000237.1:0-29990 GCA_910591765.1 Ambispora leptoticha | reverse complement strand
GGTGGTAAAGAATGTTTTGTTTAAATTTTATTAGATTTTAATTGTTAGTTAGTTGGCAATAGTATTTTAATTTTTATGTTTTAAATCAACGCATTACGTAAAATTGCGTAAATCTCTTTTTTTTGTTATTATGATAATAATTACCTATAAGATTATTCCCGTATGTTTTTTAAGATTCGCCGATTATGTATGTTTAAATTTATGAATTTTTAATGTATGTGCGCAAAGTTATTAAACTTTTAAATTTGTCGTTTGGATGATGCAAAACATTTGGCAGCCACTGTATATATAGCTTTGGGATGGTTATGTACGAGGTTATAACTGGTGAACGGCCATTTGGTGATCGAGGTCATGATATACATCTCGTATTAGACATACATATATAAAGGAGTACGACCTATGATACCAGATAATGTTCCCGGATGGTGCAAATTTATTATCGAAAAATGTTGGAATCCTATTCCAGAAAATAGACCAACTGCATATGAACTTGAAGACTTTATCGAATTTATCAACTATGGCTACGATACTTTGCATTTTCAGCACTACAATTCTTTAAACTCTCCTAAAACAAATGAAGAAATTAAAGAGTTCCTTAAACTAGAGAGACAGAAATTAAAAGAACTTGACGAGGAGAAGAAAAGGCACTCATAAATATAAGCAAAAAACAACAAATCCACCAAAATGCAATTTACACAAGTCGAATGTTTACTTCAAAATTAATATCAATTCCAACTAATACAGGTACGCACATTTGGTTTTATAATCAATCAGAATGACATTTCGGGTTGATTTTTATACCACAAATATTTAGATTTTACAAGTGTTAGTTTGTATGTTCCAATCGAGGTAAATTTACGTTTGATATTATTATTTCATCAATTCTTTAATCATTAATTCATTAATTTTTTTTGGTGATGGGAACAGATTTTGATATTATTATATCACACTAAATCGAAAAAAATGAGGATATACATGTACCTAGTAACTTTCAAGAAAACCAACTATAGATTTAGATATTAACTTTAGCTGATTTTATAACAAAGTGGTTTCAACTTTATGTAGTTTACGCGTATATTTATTATCTTAAACGCTATCAAAATTTATTAGTTTATATGTGTATATATACACTACCTGGACAAAAGTATCGCACACCCAAAATTTATTAATTGCATAAAATTGTACATAATAATTATATCTCAAATTTTAATCTGTTATAGTCTTACTTTTAACCAAACGCATATGTAGTTTTCGCATTGTTTGTAAACAAACATAAAAATATATAAATAAAAACATTCAACACCTTCTAGCATCTCTGATTCTTAAAATGTATCACTTAACTGAAAGTCAACGTGGTGAGTGATGAGAGTAGATTTACAATATTTGATAATGATGGACCAGGCCATGTTTGGAGAACTCCAGGCACTAGGTTTAATATAGCAAACATGGTTCCAACTGTAAAATTTGGTGATGGAGGACTAATGGTATGGGGATGTTTTTTGGGTAAAGGATTGGGTCCATTGGTAAAGGTGGAGGGCAAAATGAATAGATTGGATTATATACAGATACTAGAAAAGCATTTATTACCTTTGATAAATAAGGAATTTAATGGTAAGGGATATCTGTTTCAGGATGATAATGCCCCAGTCCATACTGCTAAGGATGTTAAGCAGTGGATGCTCACAAATAAAATCAATGTTTTACCAGATTGGCCAAGTCAGTCTCCTGACTTAAATCCAATTGAGCATTTATGGTCAGAGCTGGGAAGAAGAATAAGAAACCAACCACAAGTAATAAAAAATATTACAGAATTAGAAACTGCCTTACAGGAAGAATGGAGTAAAATTTCGATGAATCAAATAATCAGCTTGATAGAAAGTATGCCACAGAGAATAGAAGCAGTTATTACAAGTAATAGCTGGCCTACTAAATATTGATTTATATAGTTAATTCATTAGTTGAAGTATAAAATGTTAAAATTTGAGATGCAATTATTATGTACAATTTTGTGTAATTAATAAATTTTGGGTGTGCGATACTTTTGTCCAGGTAGTGTATAACAGATTTGACAGAAAATTGATGTTAAAATCTATATCAACCTAATTCACTTAATGCCAGAAAGAATTCACGATGTAATAAAGGCATGAGATGGCTATACAGGATGGTAGGATAGGCCAAATTCTATTTAATATACATATTTAAATAAAAAAATTAGTAGTTAATTTAATATGTCATATTTTATTATGTACAAAAAAGAAAAAAGCAATGCAATAGTATTTACCGAATAAACGTGTAATTTGCGGGATAATTATTCTATGCATCCATATTTAGTTTTGATAGTCTAAAAAACTATACTATTTATGACAAAACCCATTAATCAAAAAATGGATATCCTCAAATTTGCGTGAGATATTTTAACACAAACGAAAATTATTTTTTGTTGCATTAATTATAATCGCCACTGTAATGAAACGAAGAATAAACCATATATACTTTAATAAATTTAACAATTAGCTCTTTCACGGAACAGATTGATGTTCTGAACAAACCGCTTCATCTCATACATTGCGTCAATAGGCAGGAATCGTATGAAGTCACTATTTGATCTGGGCGTAAGGTCTATAATATCATAAAACGCTAGACTAAAATTTTCCATTGTCAGTATAAAGATATTTTCAACGTATTGCATTTTAAACACATTACTAAAAAAATAATTACCCGGTGCGCGGTCGGTCTTTTCGCTTCTGCCATCCTGTTAATGCATCACGAACATTGACTTTCATGTTACCTACAATCCACATCTTTTCATTGTACTGGATGGTCTCCTCGGCCTGTCTTTCCAATTCATTCTCTCTGTCATTATTTTTTACAGTATTAAGAAAGTTTTCGTTATCTGAATGTTCCAGATTTTCACTTTCTGTACGTCGGCGTTTATATGAACCGTCAACTATATTCTCCTTATCTTCAGTTTCAAAATCTATTTGATGTAATATTCAATAAGGGTGAAACTGTAAAAAGATTAAATAACGCATATACCCAATCGTTGTCTCGACTCATTAGGTCCTTTTTTTATCGGTGTCTCTAATGCCCCAACATTGCCAATTTTTACACTTTCACAAGAAACAAGTTGTATGCAGTTCGTTCCCACGTTAATATTCTTTTCTTTAAGAGTATTTTCAACACCAAGCCATAAGTTATCCACGTTGCTTCCCGTTTTACGTTGATTCCCATGCTGACATAAAAGCAAAGAAAAAAATACTATTAATATATCTAGCGTGCTACTAAAAAATGCTATCAATTTATCAATCATAACGATCTAAAAGATCATCAGAAGGACAACTAATTTACTGATTAAGTGGTATATCGAGACTTGTGATTTTTTAGAACGCGTATTTTTACTTGGTCGCGTACGTATCGTGTTTGTTACACGCGATTTGTCACACGTAAAAATTAAGATATTATGTCGATCGATTTAAAAAATCGATTAATCATACATGTGAATTTTTTGTTTCTACGAACAGAGCAGTGCAAAGATCACGAAAAACTAATGTCTCCTTGTAAAGTGAAATACCTTCGAAATTGGTGTTCATTTTACCTATTTTTGCTAGATTATTCCTTAGTTCACAAATTCTTGCTATAAAAAGTGATTCACCAGATACATCCAAATAAAAATCATCTACAAAGTTTTACCTCAAGGGATTAATACATTACAAACATATAGAAGAAAATTAGGAAAAGCTGTTTCATAATATAGTATAGATAACAGTATTTCTTTTAATTAATAAAATTTTTTTTATAATTATTAGAACATATTTATTTAATCAGACATGAGTCAAAATATATACAAGATTTAAAATTTCTTATCTGTTTAGGCAAATGCTAATTGTTATTCTTAGCTAGTACTTCAAAATTTTTAGTACCTGACTGGCTATAGTGAATTTCATTAAGAAATCTGATTATAATGTTTATAACAAAGATTTGTCAGAATAACATAATATGCTACTAATTAATTATAATAAAGATCTTTATTATAAATAAATTGAAATTCACTATAAAAAATTATACAGTTGCATTTGTTTATTTGCATAATATATATTTGCATAATCTATTCATTTATATAAAGGAATTTCAGTCTCTTATTGGAATTTATTAGCTATTTGCATAATATATATATATATATATATATATCAAAGATAAACTCTAGGTCTGATCAATATATATTTGCATATGTATATATAAAAGAAGAAATCAATTAGATTAATCTAAAATTTATTATTATTATTATGATATAAAAAATTATAAATATTACTTTATTTTAGAAACTTGGAATATATCATTTATATAATATTTTTTATATTAGTTATTTTTTGATTATTAAATAGATTTTATAATATTATTAATTACTTAATTATAATATAATATTCTTTATTATATTATATAAGAGGATATAATAATAAAAAAATTTAGATTATCAAATTATATGATCAGTATTAATAATTATTTGATAATGTATATCTATATATTTTGTCTGTTACATAAAATTTTATCAATCTTGATAATATATAAATAGATAAATATAATTATATTATTATAATATATAATTATATGAATAAATAAATAAATAAATTTTATTAAACTTTTTAATATATTTAATTTTATAGCTTATATATATAAATAATTATATAAATAAATAAATTTTTGCTAAGTTTTTTAATATATCTGAAAATATATATTATTCATTAAATAATTATCTAGCTTATTAAATTAAAAATTATTATTTAATAAATCTAATTACTAGAATTCTTTAAGTAAATTATAAAATTATAAAATTATAAAATTTTTTAAATATATAACTATAAAAAATTTTTTTAAGTATTTTTTTCATAATTTTATTAATTTATTTATTAATTTTTATTAATTTATTTAATAATTTCTTTTATTAAAATTAATAATTCTTTTATAAAAAATATTTTTTAATAGTTAAAACTTTAATAATTTAATTTACTTTTATTTTATTTTATAATAAATTAATTTTTTAATATAATTTTTATTATATTTTATTATAATATTTAGATTAATAAATTATTCTTATTAATTAATATTTATTAATATATTTTTCTATTAAATTATTTTTCTTAAATAATATTTTTAACTTTAATATATAGTAATAATAAAAAAATAATAATTAAATAATATGATTTAATTTATATAATTTTTATTTAAAAAATCTTAAAAATGAACTATAGTTAATTTATAATATATATTTTAATTTTTAATATTTTATTTTATATTCTTTAGTATTTATAATTAATTCAAGATATTTTAATATTAATTATGCCAATTTTTTTTATTTCTTTTTTATTATTTTTATAAAAATCTCTTATAATATTATTTTTTTATAGATTATTAAGTTAATTCTTTTCTTGACTCTTTTTTTATAATTAATTACAAATTCTTAATTAAATTAAGATCTTATAAATATAATAACTAATCAAGTATATAAAAATATTAATTATTTATTAAATAATTATAAGTTTAATATAATATTTAAATTTATTATCTTATTAAAATATTTATTTATCATTAAGAATTTAATTTGCTTGTCTGAATAAATTTTGAATTAGTATAATTTATTATTTATAATTCTTACAAAAGTTTTAAATTCAATAATTCTCTTTATGCAAAATATTCTTTATATATATATCTTAAATAAATATTTCATGATCTTTTAAGTTAATATTAATTATTCAGCTTTATAATAAATCTAAATCATATTTAAAAAATAGATTTATTAAAGAAAATTATAGTATTTCATTATTTTTTTTGATATTTTTTCATTCAGATAAGCTAATGTTATTTTATTAATTTTATGAGAAAAGAAACTTTTTATGAAATATAAATCTTAAATTCAAGTTTTTATAAATTATTTGTGATGCTATATTTAAATTGGAATAAGTATTATTAAGAATCTTCATTATCTTCTTGCTTGTTACACTTTTTTTTTAGTTGCAATTTGTTCAAGATATTTCAATTGCCTAAGGCTAAGTTTTTTTGAATAATCTAAATATTGATCTTGCTTTAGATTATTTGTTTCAGCAAGCTTGACAGCTCTTCTATATAATATTTTGATAGAAAATCCAGTTATTCTTCAAAGTTTGATGACTTTTCTATATTTACATTCTCATAATAACTTGATAAAAAAATATCTTCTTGCAAGAAAACTCATGTATAATGAATAATAATGATAAAAATATTTTTTTTCCATCTTAGATTGCATGATAAATTTATTTCTAACTGGTTTTAGTATTAACAAAGATTCAGTGGCGTAATTTCTAAAAAAAAAGAATTGTTACTTTTTTCCACTATCACTATATTCAGAATATTATCCAATTTTCATACATATACAGTTAGATCTTTCTTGCATTTTTGATAACATGCATTTAAAGAACAAAAAGAACAATACATTCATGAATATTAACCATATATTTGGATCAGAGTTTGAGCTTATAATGGTTCGAACTGTTCGGTTCAGTTCGGTTCAGTTCAGAACCGAAAGTTTATTTTGTTATTGATAAATTTGAAAAATGATTCGATACTTTTTATTGTTGTCATGACTTATGCAAAAGATGGCGATCTACTGGGAGAGAAAAATTAATTTATCATGGATTATCAAATAGTCTAACAGCGAAAATTTTGTGCATCGCAACTTATCCTGGAAATATATTAATATTCCTAGTATGGTTGGGTTTGGACTTGCCATTCCAACAAAATATCGAAAGATCTAACCAAGAAAAATATCGGAGTACTTCCATATATGAGAAGTGCTAATGGAAAACCTTACATTAAAGCTGCAGATAATTATAGCCTTGGAATGGTTGTGTACGAGATTGTAAAAGGTGAGCAGCCATTTGGTGAGCGAAGTAATGATATACATCTCGTATTAGACATCTATAAAGGATGACCAACTGCTGAGAAACTTTTTGACTTTATTAGCAAAAAATGTTCAAAATAAAGAATTTATTTTGACCAGAACTAGAGAAAGAATTAGGACTAGTGCTGGAAAATTATTTATACTTGATTATTTGAAACATATTCCAATTGTCATTTGGACCAAGTAATAATCAAATATGTCCTTTTTTGCATTCTATAATGATAAACTTCTTGACATTATACTAAATGAAAGATATTATTCATTACATTTTTAGCAATAATATAAGAGTTAAGTATCTTTAATATAACGATAAACGTTGTTTTTAATAAACTCATACATGCATCTCAATCGTGAAAAAATTTTTATATCGTATGTACAAAAATAACAGAATAAATAACTAATTTTATATAAGGATTTCTTTTGTCTTAAATACTCATTAATAATTCTTGAAGGTTTGCATTAGTATAAAAAGTTAAACATTTTGAGATTTTAACATCTTTATGAATTATCATTAAGAACTCGAATTAATAAAGATTCAAAAATCGCAATATTCATTTCAATGCCTTCAGTATTTTGCATATAGTAAGACAATTCGCAAAAAGACATCGATGGTCTTTTCCCTTTCTGATTAGTTCGAGAATAATACATGCGTTGTAAACAACGATGATGATCAAACCTAAGAACATTATTCGGTACACAAGTACGAAGCAAATACACACACAGAGGGTGGAGAACCAGTTGAAATCAAAATTATATGTATAATATGTATGTGTATGATCGAATTCATGAGTTTCATACAATAACAATAACAATAACAATAATGGTACATGTTTCCCAAGAATATATTTAATTATTAAGGAGAACCATTCGAAAAGCAACGTTTTCAAACAATTAAGATGACAGATGGATTGAAAATTGAACTAGCTGATTATTTATTATTATTATCATTAATAATTTTTAAATTTTTCTTTTTCTTGCTAGAAGAAAAACTATTTGTACGAATAATATTAAGTTATGATATAATGATACTGATAGTATTATATAGTGTATACATTAGGATGTAGGATTAATGGAGAGTGCAGATTAAAGGGGTGTAAGTGTATGTGTATTTTATGTGTATACAAGAGTTCCTTCCCGCCCAAATAAAGATTTATAGGCTAAAATACAATGATAAAAAGTTACAATTTATAATAAATTAAGTTCCCTCTAATGATTTTAAAGTCTAGAAAAAGGTGCAGAATAAAGCGGCAACCGATAATAAACCAGTCACAAGAGTACCAAAACCAGAAAACACAAGATTATTTCCAGAATTCACATTTGGAGTCGATGCATTTGATGCTTGTTGCTTGTTGGGGCTACTCGCGGTAGAAGAAGCAGTACCAGTGGTTGTAGTGACGGTTGAGATTGTAGGTGTGCTTGAAGTTGTGCTTGAGGAAGAAGAAGTAGTAGTAGTAGTGGTGGAATTAGAAGATGCAGTGGTGGTGGTTGTCAATTTGGTTGTAGTTGAATTGGTGGAGTTTGTTGACGGTGTTACAGTGGAATTTGAAGTTCCACTTGTTCCATTTGTTGGTGTGGGAATTGTTCCTTGGGCACCATTGATTGAGAAATAATGCGAATAATTATAGTCATTATCGTTTGAACCAATTCCAACAGTGTATGCATCACTATAAAAAAATATTACAATTTAGTAATGATTTTAACTACTACTACTAAGTTTGTCATCAGTTAATAATATACTTACGAAGTTACAAGATCACATGGTACCGTATACTGAACTGAACCTTGAGAAACCGGGACGCCTTGAGCAATATCCTTGACGGGTGTTAAGGAATTTGCGTCACCGACTTTCAACACCAAATTAACCGTCTGTGGACCAGGTGTGCCATCATCAATCCAAGTAATGGGGACTTTTGAGCCACATTTCCACACGGTTCCCGCAACTGGATTATTAATTCTTGCTACTGCTTGCACGCTTGCGGCGTTGAATAAGACAGCCGAGAAAGCGAAAAGTAAAGTGACAGTCGATTTTAAAGTCATGTTTTTATTTATTGCGAATAAGTAAGATAATGTGATATGTATGTGTATTCTATGTGTGTGTGCGTATTTTCAGGTAAGGAAGGAAGAAGGGCAGGAAGGGAAAAGAAGGAAGGAAGGAAGGAAGAAAAAAATAGAGAGGAAGTAGTATATTAGCTAAAACAGGATGTGGGAAAGCTCGATATTTATAAAGAAAAAAAAAAAGGAACACACAAAGAATTTATCTAGATTATGCGTTTTTACAAAGAAAATTAACTGGTCAACAGATTTTCAATTTTTAATTGCGAAAAAACAAACGCAATTATTAGTGTATTTATAAAGGGAAGGAAGTTTGGTATCTACATATCTACATATATTATATGTTGTGTAATTAGAAAACTCCTCCCGAGTTTCTTTTTGCGATATTTGGGCTTGTGAGTGATACTAAACATTCATTTCTTATTAAGAGACGATTCATGTATTACGCATATGTGTATAATTATCGCTATGGTTTACGGCCGTCTATCGTAGCCATCCGTAAACGTGTTTAATATTTTTAATGCATAAATAAATTGTATGAATTTGATAACTACTTCGGGAAACGTAAATATTTTTCACAATGTAATAAGAAACGTGGCACAAAAATTCTCCGTTATGAATCTCTGCCAGTATGCATGCATATTAATCAAACTATGAGAGATCTGGCCAAATGCGTATGATAAATAGCAATTCAAGAATGCATGCATATTAACTAAACTGGCCAAATGTGTACAATAAAATAGCAATTAAAACAAATGAATCCCAGATGGATTCTTTTAAATTTGGCCAATGAGCTCGTGCAGTTGAAGAAAAAGATGGATGACACTAGTGGTATAAATTGAATAAAACAAGTTCGATAATCTATTCACGCGTTCCTAGTTTAATCAAGAGTTCGTGACTTATTTTGCGGATTTATCCCATGCTTTCTTATACTAAAATAGATAATCACGAGATAAAGGTGGAATTCATATGTTCACACGATGACATCAGGGTCACAAAGATTTTTTATTATAATAAATACATTATGATTATGTATTATTCGGATATATCATGGTTAATCATCAATTTTGAAATAGAAATAAAATTAGAAAATTCAACGAGGGCTTGCCGATGACCGACGGGAAGTAGACGATGACGACGACGATGATGATCTTCTTGGTGAATATTTTCTTGGAGACCGATCACGACCGTGTCCTCTATCTCGTCGATCTCGATCACGTTCTCGGTTTTCCCGATCTCGGTTCCTATCATAATCTCTATCTCTATCGCGTTCTCGGTCGCGATCGTTGTCTCTTGACGGTGAACGATCACGATCACGATCCGATCTGTAAGGAGAACGTGATCGCCCTCTTTTTTTACAAAGAATTTTTTAA
Source organism: Ambispora leptoticha (assembly GCA_910591765.1). Classification (NCBI taxonomy): domain Eukaryota; kingdom Fungi; phylum Glomeromycota; class Glomeromycetes; order Archaeosporales; family Ambisporaceae; genus Ambispora; species Ambispora leptoticha. The sequence continues at coordinate 19,634 of CAJVPS010000237.1, read as the reverse complement.
CTTGAGGAACAAGCAAGCTTAACGAATTTTATAATTTGATACCTCATGCATTCTTTTGCTCGATGTCCCGGCTGACCGCAAGTGCTAATTAATAAATAAGTATTATCGAAGAAATCTAAATTAGGGAATGGTTTTTAATTGAATGATTGTTCAATCTTTAACGGAAAAAAAATAAGGATCTTGCTTACAAACATCGATTTTCTTCATATCTATGTGTGATGTATAGAGTTAATTGACAAGCACACAAAATCAAATACGCGTTGCAATAAAATTATTGAAATAGGCAAGACTAAGATAAATCTTACCTGCGCGAGCGTTCACCACTTATTCAAATAAAAAAAAGTTAATTATCAAATAATACCGGTGCAGAATCAAAATATCTTTTGAAAAATTTTTATATCAAGTTACCTTCCCGCAGGTGTCGGACTATACAAATTCAGTAGTTCAACCAAACGAATAGATAAAATAAACAAGATAATAAATTGTTTTTCTTTTTATATTTAAGAAATCTCAAGTCAGACAAGACTATAGCATCTATACTAACCAATCTCTCGCCCAATGCCCTAATTTTCGAACGCAAAGTAAAAATCCAAATAATTACTAAAAATCTGACAAAATAATAATAATAATAATAATAGCATGAAAAATCACAAAAAAATTTCTTACCAACTTGACCACAGTTAAAACATCTTTCAGGTGGCCTACTATCATATCGACTCCCTCCCCTGCCACTACCATAATTCGAATTTCGATTGTCTCGGGACGATCCGCGCCAGGTGCTTCCTGCTCCAAAATACAAAATAAAAGCACCAGAAATATCAAAGAAAAGCTCGAAATAGAAAAATCCACTGCAAGATCTCGAAAATAGTCAGTTGTCTTACCTTTGGCAAACTCTACCAAAACTCGTTCATCATTACCTTGAATACGTACGCCGTCCAATTCCCTGAATTGATATTGTCATTAACAAACAAGGCTCAGCAGCGACGCACACCTCCGGCGAGCATTAGTAGCAGAAAGATGTGTGTAAATACGACGCCTATTCTTTTTTTCTCCTTTGTTTTCTTCAGTATCACCAGAAACGAGGTAATTTTTACTCCACCAAAAAAATCAAACAGAATTTTCTCGTATTATTTTCTTCTGGGATAATATCATCATTGCATGCATCACCCATTTTCTTGAATATTCACACCACCGTAATTTCTATTTCTCTCCAATTTCGAATTCAACATCACCATAAAAAGACAGACAACAACCACTAAATATTCCAAATTCTCGCGTGGTGGGCGTCGCGTTTCTTTATCGGTCTCATCCCACTTCTTTTAAAGACTGAGTGTTCACCTATCGCTCCTCTCACCTCAGGGCGTCTTGAGCATCTCTTGGATCCTCATATTGTACAAAGCAGAAGCCAATCTAGTATTTGGAAAAGCAAATATATTCATACGAGGAACGTAGAATGCTCTGAAATATCAGAAATCGTGAAAAGGAAACAAAAAGCACAGTTTATTTTAAATAAAAACGCGATTAAGAAGGATTTATTACCTTCATCTTGTTAATTTTTTATGTTGAAGAGTATACAATAAGTTTAGGTGGATACATTAATCAATCATACGGTCGACAGTAATTGTTTAAACTTACGTCAACCTCTCGAATTCGTCCATATTTTCCAAAAGCGTCATCTATATCACGTTCTGATACATTTCTTGAAAGTCGACCTATTGAAGCATTTCAAGCATTCAACGCAACTTTATCTTTCTTTGCCAAGAAAAAAGATTTCACGCGCCAATACATTCAGTAAAGGGGAGTGACTAACCAACATATAGCCTCGCAGCCCATTTATCACCACCGCCCCCTCCACTCCCCCAGCTGCCACGTTTGTCTTCTCGCCGATCCTCATGATAAGACATTATTTTATTATATACTCTTCTCACAAGAGAAACGAGAGATTTATTATAGTAACCGAATTTTTAATTTGAACAATTCAGTCACATGTTCGTGGTAATAATGAGCCATGGTCATAATCATGCTTTATTTGTCGATGTTCGATAAAATGTCTTGGACACAAACCACTTTTCGCTTAGCAAGTAAACCACGTGGGTGTCATTTAATTACGAATGAGGTCGAGAAAAACGTCCCCGAACTGAGAAAATATCGTGTTGGACTGGCTAACGTGTTTAGTAAGTATCTTGCATCCTTTTTTTGGAGATCCCGGGACTTATAAAAGATGCGTCAAGATTCGAGCATTACAAAAGTATATTGCTGCAATCTGTTGATATCATTTATTGAAAATTTATTTATCAACATCACAACGAATCTATGTCAAATTATATTATATAATCGTGCCTTTCTCAGTACAGCATACATCCGCTTCATTATGTTTGAATGAAAATGCCGATCCGGATGTACGTGAAGACATGGAAATGGGATTAAGTAGATTAGTTCCTGAAAATTGGCCATACATACATTCTGCTGAAGGACCTGATGATATGGTATTGTATCTATTTGCTACATCTAAAAAGGCGCTTCTCTTCTATTGTATAAAAAGATATCAACAACAAAATCTTGATTGAATGGTATGGTAATATTTATACTGTTTTACTTCGTAAGCCTGGTCATTTGAAAAATGCAATAATCGGCGCATCGTTGAATATCCCAATTACTGATGGGCGATTGAATTTGGGTACTTGGCAAGGGTATGTATACATACACTTATTATAAAGCGATGAGATTTCAAAAGATTGGAGGTACAGTGCATCGAAGTCATTATTATCGAATCGGTCTTTGTTATTGATTTGACTGATAGCGAGAATTAAATGCGGTAGATGCAACTTTTTCGATGCAATAATAAGCTCTTCAATTTCGTTTCCTTAAAGACATAAAATCTTCCCTATTTCTCACGAATTATTTTATCAATTTATAAATATCCATTTTAAGCATATACTTATTAGAGCATAGAACGTATGCGTCAGGAAGAAAGATTGTGGTGACATTACAAGGCGAAAAAAAGACGAATTAGAAATTGTAGCTAAGCAAATTATAGAGAGTAGAATGTGAATTAATTTATCCATTTTTTCCCAAGGTTCTTTCGTTTGTATCTCAAAGATTACATTACATAATGAAATCAACACATCAACTCATGCGACACTTATAAAATCTGCATGCATGTTCAATGAGAATCTGATAAAAAATTTATAAGCTTATGTTTACATTCAAAGCTCTATAACGATGGATCAAAAAAAATCGTTATATTGAGCGCTAAATATAAAATCGTTATAATCAAATGCTTTTTGTTATAGTCGGAAATTTTTCAAAGTTCGCAATAACCAAATCTTGTTATATAGGGCTTTGACTATCTAGTCAATTTTTAGTAAATTTTTATAAAGATGCAATTATGATGGGGTTTATAAGTTTGGAGATGTGATTCTTCCAATATAGAGCTGATGCGGATTGCTAGAATGCTTCGTTGGTGTAGATAAACTCTGAAAGCTCGGGGTACTAGCGATTAAAGGGAAAAGATCCAATGAAAGTAGCTCTTCGCCGCGAGACACTGGCGATTTAACAAAAAAAAGGGTCTTTGATTAGGTATAAGTTCCTCCGTCCGAGTTGGAATAATTTCACAAAAAATGACAGTTCGATCAACATTATCACTACATGCAAAGCTCGGAAACCGTCAGTTTTCTTATCCCCAAAGAAAATTGAATTGTCGTAACTCCGCTTTGATGAATTAATTCAGAGAAATAATGACAAGAATGAAAGAAAAAAAGGTCAATGTGTAAGGAGAAAGGCAACATAATATTCCGTCAGTTTGACTTTAATATACCCAGTTCAAATTCTTTGCAAGAAAGTTCATCTTCACGTTTAATTAGCAAATTGTCCTTTTTGCGGAGCTCTGTAAGGTTTGTGTAAACGATGCGAGAATTGAGCTGGTAATCTGGAGGTTTGTTGGTCTTTTCATATTATTAAGTCGTACGGGAAATTGAAGAAAATGCGCGAAAAATGAAGAGGAAATTATTGAATTAAGAACATGCAATTAATAAGGTTACTATACCATCAAATATGAATACGTGCTGAAGATGTATGCGTAATATGTATTTATATACATTGTATCCTATTTTGGAAGTTTAATTTACACATCCTTTTGTTCTGTGTTCACGCATCTTCAATGGAACAAATTCAAAAATATGGAGGAAACTATTTCGATAATAACCTGGAACTAATAAAAAGGTCACTGGGACGTCCTGAGCTACATATAACCATTAATGTATTTCAGCAAGTGAAAAGTTAGTATATGACGTAAAAAAAAAAAGGATCATCATCTGAACCTTTCTTTCCCGTTGCTGTATGTAATCCCGATTTGTCTCGTATGAAAATAAAAACCAGCATGCATCGACATAATTAATGAGTTTTCGGGACCAGACTCAAAGTGCTCTCTGGAATTCAAAGATGACACAATGAGAATGAAATATAAAACCACTGACCAGATGTTCATCCTTCAAGGGTATTAAGAAAGAGAATGCGCGTTCACGATATTTCGCTTTATTTAATATCTTTGATGAATCTTATTTTGCAGAACTTTTGAATTATCAAATATGTCACTTTTCGATCCTATTATAAAAAGTGATAACAACAATGTAATTCAGGTTGAAATCCTCACGACAAATTTAATTGATATGGTCAAAAAAATATATAATGCAACTTACGAGAGCCAGGATCCTATTGAATTGGAAATTGCTTGGAGAAATTTGAAATCCGTATTTATCGTTCAAATGTTGATAGAAGTAATTGTGATCTTTCTTAACTCATTGATGATCTCTCTGACTACTATACCACTAACCAATATTAATGATTATCATTCACAACTTGCTTAACATTTAGAGAACACGCACGACTTACGAATTTCCTATTGAACTGGTGACCGATCAAATCAAATTTAGTGAAGCAAATTATAAACCACACGTAAGAATTTATCAATCACAATCATTCAAAAAATTGGTTTCAAGTTTATCTTGATAGTTCGTATAGGTTGTCGTAAAGTTACCTGATCAAAAAGGATTACGCAAAAAAGCAGCAATTTTTTCCCGTATCTCTAAAACTGTTGACATCAAGGCCAACCGACAAGGAAAATTACAAATCAATGGTCTTTCCCCCTATTCTAGCTTTCGATGCAATTGGGACAAACTGCAATATACGAGCCTCCCGATGGTTTTCGATGTGAATGCACCAACTGCTCCCGATGAAATAAGAAGCGTGAGAGTATTGGCAGCGACTTTAGATAAGGTGGTGAATGGGTCGGACTTCGATGTTCATACGGTTGCTGGTAAATTTATTCTTCTTCATTAATATTATATATCATTCATTCATTCATTCATTCATTTATTTACTCAATTTGCATTGTTTTATTATCAAAGGTATTTGGGAGAATTTAGCATTGAAACTTCAAATTTATCTCGATAAGGAATTTAGAGCGAAAGTAGCAGAAATCTTTATCAGACAGTTCAACGATGACTAAGTTCTAAATGCGTGTCTAATATCGTTTATTACTATTCCAAGTAACGATAATATAACATTTGCTTGTTATACTGAAATTTGTTAGTTTCTAATTCAAATTAATATTATCATTATTATTAACAGTTCACAAAATTGGGTGCCATTTCATTATCCAAATACAATTATATTTATTAATAATGATGATAAACACGTATTTACAAAAATATGATATTATTGTATTGATCCAACCGTTACTCTGAATCATCGTCATCGTCATCCGACATATTCTTTGATTTTTGCTTTTTCCGCGAAAACGCTCTTCTTTTACTATTTCTTCCTGTAATAGATGTTGGAGGATACACCGCATTTCCCGTCACTGCACTTTGACATATCTTATCAGACAATTCACGCGGTAGTAAATTCTCTGCTAGCGAATTTAACGAAGCAGTATTTGATATGACGCGTTGTCTATCGAAATAAATCATAAATGTATGAGTTGTAATCATAAATGAAAAGAAATAAATATAATAAATACCTTTTCATTAGAGTAACAACATCACTTTCAATTATCATGTCTCGTCCGTCATCCTCTGAAATGTTGGAAAGACTCATAGCGGCTTGTTCAAAGAATCTATGGGTTCTTTAGATGACCGAAAAAAATACATTAAAATATGCGACTCAGAATAGTTTTTCTGCAAATAAATTGTAGATTGGATGGATAATTAATATTATAGGTACCCTTCAAACACCGCCTCCATTGCATCATTGGAAACTTTGGTTTTCGCGAACATGGTGAATATTTGCTTAACCAGAACCTTTGGAAGATTGGGCACTGGAATACCAGCAGCGGAAAATCTAGGAAATTTGCGAAAAGATGAGCTAAATAAAGTCAATATTGTGGTGCTTTGCGTATATAAATCACTAACCTTTTATTCTTTTTCGATGACTTTGATGATTTTGATTTTGGCAAAGGTTTATTCCTATAAATTGTATATATGACATTTCTTTCAAAGTTTTCTAATCCTAAATAAGAGATCACCCTACCTATTATTAACCTCCAAATCGGAAGGATAACCATCTTCCACATTGTTAGTTTCGTAATTGTCAGCAAAATCATTTAATTCCCTATTCTGTGCACCAGAATTGTCCAGTTTTGATAGATTTTCGTCATTTTCATTATCACTGGATGATTCCAAGCCCGGAGAATCGTCATCTTCCACATTGTCAACATCAGAATCATCATGTTCTGACAGATTTTCATTATTTTCACTATCGCTGGATGATTCCAAATCAAGAGGATCTTCATCTTTCACATTGTTATTTTCGATGTTGTCGCTGTTCTGTGCATCAGAATTGTCGTGATTTGACAAACTTTCATCATTTTCATTATCGCTGGATGACACCAAATTGAGAGGATCATTATCCTCCGCATTGTCATTTTCAATGCTGTCAGCAAAATCATTCATTCCACTGTTCTGTGCATCAAAATTATCAAGATTTGACAGACTTTCATCATTTTCATCATCGCCGGATGATTCCAAATTGGAAGGGTCCTCATTTTCCACATCGTTATTTTCAATGTTGTCAGCATAAGCATTTATTTCACTATTCTGTGCATCAGGATTATCATGTTCTGATTGATTTTCATCATTTTCACTATCGCTGGATGACTGCTCGCGAACTTTATTGAACAATTCGTTTAATTGGCCTGTCGAAGAACAATCACTGACTCTCCAGAATCTATTCATTTCTTCATCGATTTGATTTGAAGTACTGATGATGAGTGATGGTGAATTCAATTGTTCTTCATTAGGTTGTATTGATATTGGTACTGGTACTGGTTCTGGCTCTGGCTCTGGTAATGTGGTTGGTGTTATTTCTTTATGATTCGGAACTTCATCGGAAGTCTTTTCATAATTCGTAAGTAATTCCTCAATTACGGGCATTCGATGTGCATCAACGAACCCAGGTACTTTTTAAATTACAAATTGCAAATCATGAGTTTACATGTTACAGGTGGATATAGCTTAAAAGTTTTGAACCCTACCCCGGGTTAATTGTTTAAGGAACCCGTGTGGTGTTGGCATTCCTTTTTTACTCAGTCCCGACTTTGTTTCCGGTATTTTACTTTGTGGCTTCTTTGATATAGTCGCCAAAAGCCGACTGGGTGTATCTGCGTTTGAGCGTTGTGGCGTTTTGTTTTTTGATCCTGGTGTCCTCGGCTTTGTTATTGTTGTTCTTTTATTCGAAGGTGTGCTTTGCCGTAATGAATACTGGGGTGTTTGATGTTCGATAACATTGCTGAATCTTCGAAGCTGTCACCCGACCGTAATAGGGCAAGAAATAATAAAAAACGCCTTCTGAAAAGAAATATAATAAACAAAAGCAAGATTTATTTACCGCTCGAGGAGTTTCTTGCGTAGAAATGGTTGCAGCAGAAGGTCTCAGTCCTTTTTGACTATGCTCTTCTGTAGTTGATTCAATAATTGGCGATGATAATTTATCTAAGATCACTGAGACATTTTCAGGTTCTTCATTTATTATTACACTTGATTCTTGAGCAGTAATAACAATAGGTGGACTCGGCCTAAAACTGGTATTTGAAAGAGCGCGTTCTACTTGTTCCGCTGTCGGGTTCACTGTCTTACGTTTTTTGCCGCTATTGGGTACGGGACGTCTGAATCCAGTTGACAACCTACGTTGAAGACGCGTTCTTGGTGTTTTAGGGTTATCTGAGTCTGCCATTCTGTGTTGTGTGAGATTAGTTGGGAATGGATTAGAATCTTATTGGTCAGGAAAATCAAAGCTATCATTTTTTTTGAATCCCATCTTCGCACGCATTCACACAAGACAATGGCGCGTCAATTGTTCGCAGAATTAAGAATTTTGAAGAAATATTTGCTTAATGGCATCTCTATATGTCCCTCTAACAAATTATTTGCAATAGAACGTCGTAATACATTTAGCAAGTGTATGAGGACAATTTCTTGTCGTTTCCACAATTCACGGGCTTCACAAAATATTTTCTTGAATTTTGAAAATTCTCGAGTCATAATATTTAAACGTTGGATCCATTCCAGTAAATCTAGTAAATCTTTTACAGGTCAAGAACCTAAAGCAGCATCGGCAGCTACTATTGCCAATGTCATTTCAACCTTTCCCCCTCTTGAAAAACCAAAAGAGAAAGACACAGAGACACTTGTCAATCAACATGAGCCATTGCAAGATTCTTCTATTGTAAACTATAAACCTTTACCAGAATCCACATTATCACATATACTCAAAAGTTACAAAGAACTATCAAAAGCAAAACTTGCCGCCCTTGTGATATTGACGACAATGGGTGGTTACGCGTTATCACCTGGGTCAACTAGTCTAATGTGTTTACTAGGCACAAGTGTCGGAACAGGATTATGCGTGGCTTCTGCAAACGCGATTAATCAATGGATTGAATTTCCGTATGACGCTCAAATGTCGCGTACACGAAATCGAGTTCTAGTACGTAGAGCATTAACACCATTTCACGCGTTCGCATTTGGCACAATCTCCGGAATATCAGGTCTTATTGTGTTATCAATGATGGCGAATTCATTAACAGCTTTGATGGGCGTTACAAATATTCTACTCTACACTTGTATATATACTCCGATGAAAAGAGCCTCAATATTGAATACATGGGTTGGTTCGATTGTTGGCGCGATCCCGCCGATGATGGGTTGGGTTGCTAGCACTAATAATCTTGACCCCGGATGCTGGTTACTCGGCGGAATATTATACGCATGGCAGTTTCCGCATTTCAACTCGCTGGCGTGGAATTTACGCGCCGATTATTCGAAAGCCGGATATCGAATGATGGCAGTCACCAACCCCGCGCTGAACGCACGAGTAGCCCTACGGTATAGTTTATTGTTATTCCCGTGGAGTTACATGATACCATATATGGGAATGACAAGTTGGTGGTTCGCGTTTGATTCAACATTGGTGAATTCTGTTTTGCTATGGGGCTCTTACAAGTTTTGGCGAAATTCGAATGATAAAACTGCGCGAGATTGTTTCTTTGCGAGTTTGATTCATTTACCTGTCATTTTTGCACTTATGATGTTGCATAAAAGGTATCAGAGTGGCGAAAATCTTGATGTTCCAGATAAATAATATATATGATATATGCAATAATAGTTATGTTTGCAAAAATAATGTATAATTGAATTAGTATATAAAAGAATGACGCGTTATGCACATTATGATGCAGTCAACGATCAAATATTACGCAACCACCCATAAATAAAAATTATCAAAAATTTGCTGCTTTTACTCTGCAAAATGCCTTCTGTATCGAGTTTGAAACAGGCCGAAGAATTTTTAGAAATTGCCCCAGATAAGGCCGAAGAAATATATAAAAGCATCCTAGCAAAGAATCCTGGTAAGTCCAATTAGTTGTTGACCACCGCATGCAAGTTAATTGTCTTGTCACTTTGCAGAATTATTAACATGCTTTTTTTCTTTCAGAGAATGATGCGGTGATTCTGGAACAAGAACAAGCGTTGGTCAAATTAGGAGAGCTTTACCGAGACCACAGGTTTGTAAATCTTTTCTAATGCGTGCAAATGAAAAAAAATCTGACATAAGAATCTACCGAACAAACTTTTGGCTTCTAGGAAGCCAAATGAGTTATCTGAATTGATCCGTTCTTCGCGTTCCTTCATGGCTTCTATTGCAAGGGCCAAAACTGCTAAAATTGGTATTTTTTTGCCCAAGATTTTCTTTATTATAATTGAATGATGCCTATTTATTTATGTGAATTTAATGAATTATTAAACAGTTAAACACTTGATTGATCTGTTCTCGGAAATACCGGAAGGACTATCTCTCCAGATAGAAGTATGTAAAGAAACAATTCAATGGAGCGTTGAACAAAAACGCAATTTTTTAAAACAATCATTGGAGACGCGTTTAGTAGCCTTGTATGTATTTAAATACTTTGTAGATATACTTTTCATTTTCGATTAACGGAGTTTTTCAAAATTTACAGGTATCTCGAAAACAAAATGTATCACGATGCGCTTACATTAATCAATTCTTTATTGAAAGAGTTAAAACGTCTCGATGATAAAATGGTGTTGGTGGAAGTGCAGCTGCTGGAGAGTCGAGTATGCCATGCTTTAAGAAACTTACCAAAGTCCAGGGTAGGAAGGATTTTACCGAAGTTGAATTTTTTCGAGTAATTAAATAATGACCAAATTTTTCCCTTCATACTTAAGGCAGCATTGACATCGGCCAGAACATCCGCAAATGCTATTTATTGTCCGCCACTTCTTCAGGCTGCCCTTGATATGCAATCTGGAATCTTACATGCTGAGGATAAGGACTATAAAACAGCGTAAGTTAATAAAGAATAATCTTCAAGCCATCATAAGATATACTAATTTTTTGCTTATAGATACTCGTATTTTTATGAAACACTTGAGGGCTATTCATCACAAGATGATCCACGTGCAATATCAGCTTTAAAATATATGCTGCTTTGTAAGATTATGTTGAATCTGGTAATGACGAAATTTGCATTTTTTCATCATTTTGAATAATCCATCGCTTATCTTTTTTATTTGATTAAATCACATTTGCTTCGATCATCGTTAAAGTCAGAAGATGTACACGCCATCATTAATGGCAAAATCGCACTCCGATATGCTGGACGTGAGGTTGAAGCCATGAAAGCTGTGGCTAATGCACATCAGAATCGTTCTTTAATTGAATTTGAAGCCGCATTGGCCACATATGCAGATGGTTAGTTGTTATCATTTATCTTCTTTCCCATCGGAAAGTTTGTAGAATTTTACGTTTTGATTTCTAGAACTCTCAAACGATCCAATTATTCGATCTCATCTCGCGGCTTTATACGATACATTGCTTGAACAAAACCTGGTGCGCATTATTGAACCATTCTCGCGTGTTGAAATTTCACACGTGGCCGCGATGGTAAAACTACCAAACCCTCAAGTTGAGACCAAATTATCGCAAATGATATTGGATAAAGTTTTTCATGGAATCTTGGATCAAGGGGCGGGATGCCTGATCGTTTTTGATGAGCCGCCGCAAGATGTATGTATGCATGCATTCTAAAAAAAATTCATAATACATACATAATATAAAAACATTCGTCTATTTTGTATGCAGAAAACATATGAAGGCGCCTTGGAAACCCTTAAGCAGATGGGAAATGTCGTAGAATCACTATATGAAAAGGTAAAATCACATATGTTGTACCCGAACACGGGATCTGTGTCCGCGTACAGCATACATTATTCCTCGTAAAAAGAAGAATATATATCTCAGCTAGGACGTTAAAAAATTTGACGATGAAGAACCTTTTTTCTGACAATTAATCTCTTTATAAAACTTTTTATTAGGCTGCCAAACTCTCTTAATAGTACAATTGCGTATGAACGGGTCCGATTCTGAAAAAGGCAAAGCTCCTTCTCTTTTTGTCAATTAATTATTTGATTCTAAATGCATTATTCATGTTCCACATATATAATTTGCGAATTTTGATGTATTAGCGCAACCTAATTTGGCATGCTAAGCTCACATACTTCTGCATAACTATTTATTGCAAGGTGGTTTTTTTTTTGCCATCTCATTATCTTGTGGTGTATTGTTTGTTGTTACACTTTCATGTTTTACTATTACCATTAATTTCCAACCGACCCCGTTCTTGTATGCTGTATTTGTATGAATTATTTGTCGGTTTGATATATTATGATGTCGAAGCTGATTACTTACTTTATATTAGGATTTATCGTTATTTTCTAAGATCCCGAAAACCGAAAATAAACAACATTTTGTCAGCACACGACAAATGGTTATCCGAGCTTGGTCTTTTAAAAGAAGCGAAATTAAATTTTTCATTAAAATAATAGAAAATAACCTTGTACAAAAATATTAATAATAAACAACAAAAACGAATTTCAAACGTATCATTAATTAATAGAAGGTTCTATCTGTCTGGTTTATATTGCCTTCTCTACTACTATTACTACTATTTCTTTATCTTTTATTGCATTGCAGTTCTCTCTAAGCCGACTGCCCCGACTATTCCTCATTCTGTAACCTACTTACACAAAAACTCAGCAAAGATACATTTGTGTATCAAGTTAAAATAATAAATTCTCCCTCTGTCACCTCACAATAAAGAACGGTATAATACTATATATCATAATATCACACTCATGTTAGTTGCAGAATGAGGATTATACAACCATACTTGCTAATATCACTATATTGTGCGGGAATATGGCGTGTCAGTACGGCAAGTGCTACTTTACCCGAGGTCAAGTTTGAGCGCGTAAGTCAAGTGGGTATTGCAGGACAATATAGTGGAATTTCGCTGGCGAGCCAGCGGAGTATAAATCAGACTATCGACGTAAACAGTGCATCACTCTTTAGACTCATTTCCACATATAATGGAAGTGGTGGTGACTTCCAACTCGTCGGGTCTACTTCCAAAGGCGGCACCATAACTGCATTATGTCAATTACCTAGGAACAATAATAGCAAACAATATGATATATATGTTGGTGGAAATTTCACGAGCATGGCGTCAAAATCAATCAATAATATTGCACGATACGATCCAGACCAACAAACCTTTTCGTCTTTGTTAGACGGACTGGACGGACCTGTTTCTTCACTATATTGTGACTCGAATACGGGTAGTGTTTATGTTGGTGGCTCTTTTACGGCACCTGTGAACGCGGCAAGTCACAATATTAATGTCACGTCATTTGGTGGGTCAATAGCCGTATGGAAAGATAGTACATGGCAGGCGTTACCGTTCAAGGGATTCAATGGACCGGTGTTGACGATTGCATATAATCTTGACAATAATACATTTTATTTTGGTGGCGTGTTTGATGCCACCGCTAATGGTGATTATGGCGCGACATCTAGTTTGCAACCGATCAATTTGCAGAAGGCTTTAGTAAGTGAATTTTCTTCCCCCCTTTCTTCAATTCCTAGTTATTCCTTGACTTTGCGAATTTTTTATTGCAAGGCTGTTTTTGTTCATATTATTTTTGGGCATCAATGTAAGTTTTGCGCCAAAAATTATGGATTGTGTGCGGGGAAAATTATTGAGAAAAGATTCGATTAGTTTATCGTATTCGGGATGTTCTCAATTTATTATACTATTTATTGGATATTTTCAAGGAAATACAATTTAAATGACATATCAATTTATATTCTTTCAAATAAACAGATAACTTCTGGAAATAGCGGAATTATGCAAGGATTTAATGACCCAACAGTACTAATATGTAGTGGCAATGCAGATGCACAAAATAATACATGGTTAATGAATGATAATATTCCCGGGTTTTGGCGTGCTGAATTCAATCAAATAACAATTACACCAACATCAATCGGCATAAAAAATACGGCATTCGAAGGGCGAGGCACGAAAACATTCAGGTTTATAAATTATATACACGTGTTATAATATTTTATCGCTTCAAAAATGTTTGCTTAAAAATAATGTTTTTTTTTTATCCTAAGACTTTTATCAGTACCGGATAATGCGGTTTTAAATCTTTCGTATGTTGATCCGTCTACCAACGCCGCAAATTATTGTACTGATGCTTGTCCATTGACACATGATTCGAACCAATATCAAATGTTTAATATTGTGGATCCACATCCACTAAATGGAATACAAATTGATATTCGTGAATGGTATGGTAATGGTGGTGGGCTTCATGGAATCCAATTATATCAGAGTGGTATGTTTAAATTCATGTTATATCTTTATTGTCCCATGTTTCGATATCGTATTTATGCTTCGATATATTATTAGGTTATAATAAATAACAATTTTTAATTATTTTATTTTTAGAGGTGGTTGTAAAAGCAGCGGGCGATTCCGGTTTCCCTAAATGTTCTAATACTCCATTTTCACCTACGGTGACTCCTGTAGGACCATGGACCTCTCAAGTATTAAATGGAGTATGGGAAACTGTTCTAGTGGCATCAATTCCAACATCGCAACTCTCAAATTCTAATGTATCGGTCACGCTTCAACCTTACGTTCCACAAACAGGCTTCTATGATGTGACTTATACCTCACAAAGTTGTCTCCCAATCGGATGTGACAAAACTATTCCAATCAAAGTGACACTTAATTATGCACCTGGATTATCAATTTCTCAAATAATACCACAGGATCAAACACAAACCAATATTTCTACAATCTATTCGGGAACAGTTGTCGCGACAACCTCATCTTTTGCGCCCTCCGTTGTCGTCTCAATTCCACAGTCGGTGACTCCACCTTCAGGTGGTGTGGCTGTTATCGCGGTAGATTTAGTTAAATTTGTGAAAAGGAATAGTAGTACCCCGTTAAGTGGGTTATTCCAATATAATCCGAGTACAAATTCTGCGCCTACTTGGGGTGGTTTTAATAGTATGTATATTTATGATTAGTGTTTGAATTCTTAATTCTAATTAATCATTGTCTTATTAGTCATATTCAAACACTCATAAAATATTTAGATGTTTTATCCCAAAGAGCAAATATCACCACAATTGCTGTGTATCAAAAATCATTGATCGTGATTGGTGGTAGTTTCACAACCACGTCATACTCAAATATTGTATTCTATGATGGTTCTAATTTTATTTCTCTTGCAAATAATGGACTTAATGGACCAGTGAATACAATCACAATAATCAATGACAATTTATTAATTGGAGGCGCATTCAATGGAACAGCAAGTCAAAGTGACGTGACGAATTTAAATAACCTGGCAAAATATGACATTAAAAATAAAAGATGGTTACCAATTGGAGTAGGTGTTAATGGACAAGTCCAAACGCTATCAAGAGTCAATACTTCAAGCTCAAAAGTTTTTGTATCTGGTCAATTCAATACTGTAATAAATCCAAAGGAGGGAAATCTCACGTACGGTCTTCCTCTCTGGGATGACACGTTGCAAGATTGGTCTTCTGCTGGATATGTTGAGGGCACGATCAGCTCTATATTGCCAAATGTTTACCCTGGTGGCACGAATTCTACTACTTACTTTGGTGGTAATATATTAGACGTACAATCATTGGCAGCATTAGGCGGTGGATTGGTCACGGCTAATCCGCTTAAACTTTCCGCTTTACCTATTTCTCCTCAAAGCAATGGCACTATACCCCAGTTTAGTCTTAACACGGGCGTGTTTTGGAATGATTCGGTAATAATTGTTGGCGGTGATTTCGAAATGGCTGAAAATATTCAGAACGTTGCAATCGAACAACAAAATGGCTCATGGACGGGTCTTGGATCTAATTTGACGATAAATGGAACAGTTAATAATTTGTATATAGATAATAATATTCTGTATATCGGTGGCAAATTCGTTATTACTACTGATGATAAGACTATGTATGGATTTGCATTATATGATTTGAACAAAAAACAACTTGTCGAGATTCAACCACCACAATTGACTGGTAAATAATTTATTTTTTATTTTATTCATTAAATAGCACAAATGAATTCAATTTTATGTTCCCTATAGAAAATGGAAACGGAAATGAGGTCAGCGTTAAAGTGACCCGTTCAAGATCACAGACGATTCTAGTCGCTGGAACTTTTGATAAGGCTGGCTCATTGGACTGTCAAGCTATTTGCGAGTGGGATCTTACACTTAAACAATGGAATAACGTTTGCATTAACTCCGAATTATCTGGAAACGTTTATTGGATGGATTTAGATGAGGTGTTTATTATTGTTGGTCTATTACTTTACCCAAAAGAGCTTCTTTTGCTAAATCATTTTTCATATAGCAACAAGAAATCCTCGTTATTGGTGGTGATTTGAAGCTCAACGGAACTAAAAGTTATCTTCTGAAATATGAATTCGGAACCAACATCTGGCAGCCACTCGGCACAAATAATTCGGGACAAAATCTTCCAGGTCCAGTTAAAGCAATCACAATTCAATCACAAACAGTAATTTTCATTTCTGGCGTTTTCGCGTCCGACAACACCACCACATATTTACGGAAATGGGATGGCAAGAAATTTATCGAAATTGGCAATAACAAACTCAACTCTAATTCTACTGTAAACCAACTTCAAATTGTTCCGATGCAAACAACACACAACAGCAATGGAATTCTTGATGATAACTTTATGCTTCTCGTATCTGGATCACTTTCGTTAGAAGATTATGGTAATGTTAGTACTGCTTTGTTCGATGGTGAAGTTTTTTATCCATATATCTATTCGTCGCAAACCGGCGGATTACCGGGAAATATCCTTTCGATATTTTTCTCGAATAACTTTGATTTCAATCCTCGAAGTATGTTCCGTTTGTTTCTTTTATAAATGTGTTGTTTTGTTAGTTTATTGATAATTACTGGTTTATTTTCATTATTTTAGAATTCCTTGCTGTACCTCTCGTCATCTTAGTATCAATCTCAATTGCATTAGCATTAACTTTCTTGATTGTCGCGATTGGGAGGTTAATCATGGAGATAAATCGTAAAAAGAGTTCAACGAACATTCCACAAAATCCACGCAACTCCATGCTCTCAACAAAATCATTTACAGAAATTAACCAAGCGCTCATCGCTTCAAATATGTACAACACTGCTGACCTACGAAATTCCGAACTCAAATCAAGTGAAAAACCGCTAGATGAATTAGCCACCGCTGGTGTAGTTTCTGTTGCTGCTGCTGGTGGAATAACCCAATCCCAACCCGGTCATGACTTGTCATTGGAACCTGAAAATGCTCAACAAATTCCTCCGACGTCTAATGTTTCTGAAGGAGAAAGAGATTCCGAGACTAGTGATATGATGCCTTCGACGTATATGGCCGAGGATACAGCCTCAGGGTCGATTGATGCTACTGGTGGGTCATCAACTGGTGGTGGCGCATTTCATGAAATATTTCTCAATGGTGGCCCTGAGGTTTATTATGCAAAATATCATTTTGAGGCGAGAGAGTCCGCAGAGTTGGGTTTCGAGGTGGGAGATAAAATACATGTAATAGATAAAAATGATCCAATATGGTGGATGGGTTTATTGGACAATGGTAAGTAATTATTGATTTTTACGGGTTTCTTTTTTTTTGTACTTGGAATTAATCGCTTTTATTGCCTTGTATAATAAAGGAACGGGAAGGCCTAGGCAGGGCGTATTTCCAAGTAATTATGTAACACTTGATCCACCACCATATGATCATGATGAAATGCTTGAAAATCAACCACCTTCACAAGATTGAGTGAAATAATCTCACACATTTGGACACTTTTTATTTTCTCCAAATAAGAACACGCAAAAATTTTTATCACATGCACCCATCCTTTTTTTTCTATACATATTAAATTGCTCCACACTATTTTATCTTAATCTAATCAATTTATAACCCTCACAAAACATCAAATAATTCTAATTAAGGTTCCCATTCTATTTTACATTCCCTTCCAAAAAATTTAATAGATATTTGTATTTATAGATTTTTTCCTAGAAATCAGTATAATGTTGTTACGATTTTTTATATATATACGTATAAAAAATAAAGGATGCTGGTGATCGTATAGGTTGTTTGAGAACATCTATATTAGTATTGGAGGGGAGAGCACAATATTTGTTGTGTTGTTAGTTTATCTCTTAATAGAGCATTATTATATTAATATTAATGCAAGAATTAAAAATATGAAAAGGATTGGATTTTGTTAATTCTTTTTTTTGTATATATAAATAAATTTATTATTAAACAAATAAATATAATATATTATTTTATTAATTTATATTCTTAAGAATATATTATATTATAATTTACTTGTATTTATATTTTATGTTTTAAAAAAATCAACTTTAAATAAATATACTAATATAATATATTATTATAGTAATTTAATAAAGAATTATTATTTATATTTGTATTATATATAATATGAGTTGATGTAAAAAGATTTATATCTCAGATAAATATTGATATTAATAGATTATTTTTTCAAAATAAAATTTTAATTCTGTTTTATTTAGATATTGGAATTTATTTAAAAATTTTTATTAATAATAACTTTTTTCAATTATTATTTCTTAAATTTTACTATATAAAATTTGATTAAAATTAATATAAATATTATATAGTAAATAATTTAATTACTTAACTTTGAATCTTAATATCTTTATAATTACTAATTCAATTTTTATGAAATTTAAAATATATATTTATCAAATCTAGAACAATCTACTTGTGTAATTTGAAGTTTTAATATTATAAATAATAATATTTAAAGTATCTTTTTTTTTAAAAAAAATAATTTTATTTTAATTTTTTTTTAGTAAAGTAATATTTTATTTATTATTAAATTAAAATATAATAAAATAATTAAAATGATATAAAAAATTAATTTAGATTATTTTTTATTTATATAAAAAATTATAAATATTAGTTAAAATAATTATTATTTTTTATATTAAAATATAAATCTTATTATATTAATCTATAATTATTATATAATATAAAAATAATATAAGAATATTTATTAGATAATAATAATAATAATTAATAAAATAATAAATAAATAAAAAATTATAATTAATTAATATTATTATTATAATATTATTATTAAAATTAAAATTTAAAATTAGATATATTTTAATATTAAAATTTAAATCATATTTAAATTTTAATATTTAATTTAAATTTTAATTAAAATTAAGTTTTTATAAAAATTTATTAATATTTTAAAAATTATATAAGATTATAATTATATTTTTATAAAAATTTTATTAATATTTTTAAAAATTATATAAAATTATAATTATATAATTAAATAATATTATTTATATATTAATATTTTTATAATTTAATATTATTATTATTTAAATAAAATATAAATACAAATAAAAAATAAAATAATTTATAATAATATTTAAAAAATAATATTTAATATAATAAAATTCAAATTAATTATAAAAAATATTTTATTAATATTTTTATTAAATATTTATTTTTATATTTTATATAATATATAATAGTTATCAAAAGTAATATAATACTTAAATTTTTTATTAATTATAATTAGTAAAATACATGATTTTTCTTACATATAAAAGTTTTTAATTTTACTAACAAATATTTTTTATTTT
>CAJVPS010000236.1:0-30005 GCA_910591765.1 Ambispora leptoticha | reverse complement strand
TAGGGATAATTATAAAATAAATAAAATTATAATAAAATGTAATATTTCATAACTAGGAAAAGATTAAGGAATTAAGAGATTTTATATCACTATGGTAACAATATATCTTTTAATTTATTATTTTTTTAATTATTATTATTCTTTCTATTATAATAATTTTGGCTTGATTAAATTCTATTAATATAGAGCTATTATTCTGATAACTTCTATATTACTATGAGTAATAACTATTATTATTATATTTATTTAATATTTTCAAAAATCTTTCTTATTTATATATAGTAATATCAAAGTAAATAGCTAATTTTTAGATATTCTCTAAGTTTTCTGATACTTAATAACTTATTTTCATTTTTATAACTGATTTAAGATTTTCTATAAAGTATATAACTTGATTTAAGTTACTTATATTATGTAATTTAATTAATTATATTTCTGAATTTAATATTATAGTCTTGTATTAAACTGATTTGATAAAGAAAATATAATTATCTATAAAGATATTATTAATAATATAATAATTAAAATATATTTTTAAGTATTATAATAAATATTTTTCAATTCTTAAATAATATAATATTATCTTGAGTCTTATATTTATTTAGATATTAATGTAAAATTATATTAGTAAGAGAGATAATAATATATTATACTTGAATTTTCTTATCTATTATTTCTTATACTAAGAATATTATTTTTAACTTATAAGATCTAAACAAATATATTTTTTATTAGTTTCTCTGAATAGATAAATAGTTTAATTAAGAGATATAATAAGAGTTTTGAATTAGAAAAATTATCTTTTTTTATTATTTTAATAAGATCCATTATTTTTTGCATAAATTAATTAAATTATTTACTATTTATTTTGATAAGATTTTAATTTAAAACTAAAATATATATATATATAAAATATTTATAATATGTAATATAATATAAGATTTTAAAGAATAATATTTATAATAACTATATCTATTATTATCAAGTTGTAAGATTATTTTATTAATAATTATAAATAAGATAAAATATAGTATGAATAGTTTTAATTTATAAACTTATAATTTTATTATTTAAATAGTATTCAGATTTAAAATTAATTTATAAAATAGAGAATATATATTTATAGAAAAAGAAATAAATATGAAATATAAATAAATTATAAATAATTAATTTAATAAAAGTATATATTGTTAAACAGAATTAATTATTTTAATTCACATCTTCAGAGAATAATTAATTATAATTTAATAAATTATAAATATAATAAATAATAATATAAATAAATATAAATAATAATAAAAGAAAATAAGTAAAAATATAAAAAAAATATTAATTAAAAATATTAATAATCTAAATTAACAATAAGAATATATATGATAATTATTTATGTGACAATATGATAAATCTAATTAATTAAATATATGGATAATTATTTATGTATCCAATATGAAATTGATTTTTAAAGAAAGTAATACAGAAGCTAATCTGTTATACAAATAAGGCAAAATAAAGATCTAATCTAAAAGAAGATAATCTAATCAAAATTATTATATTGTAATTAATTATAAAAAAAAGAAACATGAAAAGAATTAACTTGATAATTTATGAAAAATTCATGTTACAAGAGATTTTTATTAGAACAATAGAGAAGAAATAAGAAAAAATTAATGTAAAGTTATGTCAAAAATTAGTATAATTAATGCTAAAATATCTTGAGTTAGTTATAAATAATAAAGAGTGCAAAACAAAGTATTTGTACTATAAACTAGTTATAGTTAATTTTTGAGATTTTTTAAATAAAAATTGCATAAATTAAATCACATTATTTGATTGTCATTTTTTTTCATCACTATAATAAATTATTAATAGTTAATATTAGAAAAATAATAATACTAAAATCAAATAATCAAAATAAAGATTAGCTTATCTTTATATATGTATATATAATTCAGAATTGCTTTCTATATCAGTGTCTTAGGTGTTGTCTCCAGAAAAAATTTCAGAGAGATATATGAAAATAATGCTAGTTCTTTGACTGCTGGTTGCTGGTAATATTTTCATTTTAAGATAGCTTTAAAAAGAGAAACTATAAATACAATTTGTTAAATACTGAGAGATCAAAAAACGGACACTCGTGCAAAATACTTTCAATTCGAATTTTATTTATCTATAATGATTTAGATTAAGAAGGCATGATATAGTTAATGTAAGATCAAATTTGAGATTAAAAATTGTATCGCTTAATTTATTAATCTTTTCTGCAGATTGACTTACGCGAGAAAACAAAACGCGACTTTTTAGAAAATCCCTCTTTAAGAGAAATGAATCCGAGTTAAAATTTAATGTTTTTATTTTTGTCATAACATATGTTTAATAAATAAAAATTTTAAATTTTTAAATAATGTTTTAAATCATTTAGTTTATATAAGATATTGTATAATAAAAATTGTTATACAAGAAGCGAATTAGAAAACTAGCAATCTGTTTGAGCTTGAATTGATACAATTTTTTTTAATTACAAATTGCATTCCATGTTTATAATTGATTTTTGCTATAGAAAAAACTTAAAGTGACTCATTTCTCACATTCAAATGAATTCTGTTTCACTTAGCCATCCATCTAAGAACGAGAAAATTAACTTTAAATGACATGTAAATGTTTTTATTAATATCGATCATTAACTGATATTCCGGTAATTTATGATAAGGATGTGTAAGATAATTCAGATTCTATTTGTAATCTGTCGTCATAAGAATTTATGTTAATCAATTTCATACAAGATAGTATGTAGCAATGTTTAACTAATTGTTATTACAAATATTGCAAATAAATTTTATTTTATAGTCTATTATACAGTCTATATATATAATATACATAAATTTTTTTTTAATTTTTTTGTTTTTTGTGACCACCCTCCCCCGAGCGGTCCTCGAGACTTCTCTTTTGTCCAGCAAAGGAAGAAGTCTCGAGGGACTCCCCTCGGTGCGCAAGAAGTTTGCCGATATATTCAGCGACAAACTTCTTGATACGCGACCGAAGGGAGTCGGTCACGATATACACCCCCTCCTGCTGGCGGCGGAGTTCTTTCTCCACGACCAGATGGGCCAGCTATTTATAACAAATAATTTTAGGTTAGAATTGTCAACAATAATAATAATGGTTAATGAATTTAATAACAAGTTTTCTCTCACCCTCCTGGCGTGTTTTTTGAACTCCGCCACCGTAAACTCCCCCTTCCAGCGGCTGCAACGATCGATCACCAAGCTTTGGAGCTGTTTCAATACGGGAAGTTAATATATAGAATTTCTAAAAGATCCAATAAACAATTTAATAAATTCAATAAATAACACGAATAACTTTCTACCTTTGCCTTAAACTCCTCCTTGCTCGTTGCAGCCGCCAGTTCCTCCTTCGTCCCTTCTGAAACTTGTGGCAATGAGATGGGATCAGTTAGTGACGAAGTTGGCTGTTGTGGTTGAGGTGAATTTATTTGTGATGCTGTTGTTGTTATGTTATTATTGATTACTGCTGCTGTATCCGTACTTTCACTTTTATTTAGATTTCTTGATTGATGATGCGCGACTGTTTGTAGAATAGGTTGATACCGATCTGTAGATGTGACTGTTGGTCCATTGCTATTATAACTATTATACGATGGCCGATATGAATCAATTGAAGATGATCTGTACGAATCATAAAAGTCACGACTGGATTCATATCTTGGCCTTTGTTCTTGATCATTATTATTGTTAGTGTTATAATTGTTACGGTAATGATTACGGTTATAACGATAAGGAGTGTAATGCGTGTGAGATCTTGAAAAATTGTGATGACGATTGTTGTAGTAATTTCTCCTCCGAGCTTGTGCTTCTTGCTCCTCGCGTTTTCTTTTTTCTTCTTCTTCTTTTCGTTTTTCTTCCTCTATTTCTTTTGCTTTACGTGCTTCCTCTTCCTCTAAGAATTTCTGTTCTTGTTCGAGTTGCTCTTTCTAAGGATATTATTCATTGTCACAAAAGTGCAAAAGTATAAATTTATAAAATAAAATAAGTTTTTGTTTGATAATATACTTACAGTCTTTTTTGGGCATCTGCATAAAACAGTCAGACTTCCCCATTTTTCTAGGAGCTATAAAGTGAAAAATAATTTTTTAGCCAACAAATAAAGAAAACCAACATAAATTATTAAAAAAATGCTTACAGCATCGACTAACTCTTTCATCTGTGGAGATCGTTCCTTGAATATCTCCATTTTCTCTTCAATTTTAGCGTCAGTTATGGTATTTCGAGCCAAAATTGGTAGTTTTGGCAACACTTCTAAAGTCTAGTAAAAAATATTAAAGGATGATGAAAATACATTATTAACATTATTTATTATTATTATTATTATAACGCTTCATAATAAAAAACATACTTTCAGTACGATCTCATCATCCTGTCTCCATTCGACTAGGTACGCCTTTAAAACAAGTAACCCATGAAGATGCTTAAATTTGCTGAAAACGGCATTGTTATCAGTGATCTATCATAAACGAAGATTCACTATTTAGTTTATGAATATTAAGAAATAAACTTTTTATAATTGTATTGGAACCATAAGAAATTATTCATACCTCAAGACAATGTAGTATGTCAAGTACTTCATTGCGACTATGTAGCGTATGAATCATTGTTCTCATAAACTCGGGAACATCTTCTGGATCTTCGATTGGGACGATTTCGTCATCATCAGATTCATCATCAGACCCTTTTTGACCACCAAGATATCCACAGCAATTCGCTTCGCCGCAGTAGCATTTTTGAGCGGCCATTCTAAGAGAGATTGTAATTATGGATTAGAACATTATTTGAATCTACAAATGTTATTCAATCTACAGATCATTGCATGCACATGTATTTTGTGATGACGATCAGAGAATCGATTTATAGAGCTCCCTAAATTCGAATCATCTTTAGGAACATAGAGCAAAACTTACCCTTTCCCGTCTATATTATAATCAAATGTAAGTTCTTCTCCCAATATGATATCACGAAGAGCGAAGATTCCGATTCGCGTTCTCTTATTGACAATCCATTTCTGGATAAAGCAGTTTGGGTTGCAAGAATGGTTTATAAATCTTGCTATGCATCCTTTCTTAGTTGCGTCGATAATCTATTCATGAAGATCTTTGAAATCAGATGATGTATCAAATATAAATAAATTGTAATAAAAGAGCTACCTCTCCACTTGTCAAACTCATAAAATAAAAATGCTCAAGTCCTTTTTTTGCATAGTCTATCTGTCGCTGGCGGAAGACGTCTTTTGGAATAATCTCGCCGGTGTATTCGATGATGAATGAATCTCTACAGATAGCAAGTGGAAAGAAATAAGAGAATAAATTGAAAACACCATATTTGACTAATTCCTTCGAGACTAATAGTAAGCATATATTACTTTTTAATGGGTTCCATAGCTCGTAATCCATAACCTTTAGACTTCGTCTTAAATACATCTATGTTAGCATATTCAGCTTGCTGAAATCTAAAATCAGAAGACAATTAGTGATCGGTAGCATTTGTTGAATTATATTTGAACAAAATTTTTCTAAAAATGTAAGGATCGCAGACAGTTAAAAGCTTACCTTCTATTCCTACAGTAATCACCAATAAGACAGTCGTTTGTGCATTCGATGAATAACACGCGATTAATGCATTGTGAGCCACATGCATTGTCGATCGAATCACCTTTATTAATAAAGTAAGCGAAAAAAATGTTCCTTCAAGATTAGTTTATGTGTACTAGCCACAAACGAATAAATCTTTCTAATCTTAACGGAGATAAACTAAACGGATAAAAGAGCTAATTGGTATATCTCGATGCTGTTAATTCTCAACACAGTTTAGATAATTTCTTTCTTTAGCTTAGAAAATGATGTTATCAAATCAACGCATTGTGTTAGGGAAATTATTTAACGGAGGTGAATAGGATCAATAGCTTCAAACAGCGTTATATCCGTTCGTTTGCTGTGTCCGTTAACAAAAATTTTACCTGGTTGGTATTCACAAACACAAACTCCGTAGTCTTCTTTATTCGGTTGATTCACTTTAGGGTGTAACGTTCGGTTATGGAAGTTGCACGCAATTTGTTTGTACGTTTTGTTAGCTTCCTTGAGCGCAGAAGGATATTCGAGAAAAGTTTTATAGTTTGCTATGATAGAGGAGGTAGTGTTGCTGGTAGTAGACATTTTGAGTTTCTTGTGAGCAAAAAGTATAGATTTTTGGTTTTGATAAAAGTTGAAGGTTTTATGCGTGCAAAAAGAAGATAAAAAAAGCGACAGCAGAAAAAATTTTGAGAGGTAGCTTGATTATATACCAATGCTGATAGAACAGGGGATTCAAAAAAAATTTATGTAAAATCAATGTTTCATCAGAAACAATTTGGTGTAAATGCAGATCGGGAATAACTTTCAGGTTCGAATTTTCGTTGATAATTTTTTCGGCTAGATGACTCCAAATTTGTCATTCAATTATCGTGCAATTCGCATATCGACGAGAATTTCCGTGTGATATGTCATGATGATGTCGATTATCTAATGTCATTATGGCGCAAATTTTTTTTGAACATGATTACTAGCAAATGTTCTGGTTTATGTAAATCTCGTGAGCAGAAGCGCCTAGATATTAAACCATGGCGCAATTATGATAAACTAGCTCTACTGGCAAAATGAATGCTTTCATCACCGTGATTTATTATGCCTTCAAGTAGCATAGAATTCGGTTCTGTTTTGCTGATGACCTGTCAAAAATGATAGGTTTAATTAATAATTAATAATTATAAAAGGGGTGAAGTCTCAATGCTTACAATAATTTATTAGACCAAATCAATCTGGGAAACAACCAAAGTGCCGAATATACCGAGAGTATTAATAACTTAGATTGGGCTTGCTTAGTTGGCCCACGAAACAAACTGCTTTAAATGATGTTTGAAACGCTCGTAAAGTTTGTAATTGAGAGTTTAAAGGAAATTGGAGTGAGACTTTCTCCAAAGATAATATCATCGCGAAATGACATTAGCTCAATTTTTTCTGCTCATTCTGTTGTGTCAACCGTTTTAAGTACCACTGCACCAATGAGGACTTGCTTGTTAAATTTTGCGAAAATTAATATTTGCATGTCAAATTTCGAGTTATTGGTAATATTTGTTTTTTTTACATCATCTTTGTCAAATTTGAATGGTGAACTATGAGAATTTTGTAATTTTATTGGTCCAATTTTTATTGATGTTTAACGCCAGTTCAAAAAAAGGCAACTATGCTAGGCCTTATCAGATCCAGGAAAGCATGAACAGAGAATTCAACTTGCTGCAGGTGAGAAGTAAGGCGGAAAGTTTGCCGAGTTCATAACCGATGACTGAAACCAGCAGTTCACAAAAAAAATGACAGACATCTAAGCCTTAAATAATCAAGAACATTATAGGTAAGGATCCGCAGTAAAATAGTATTCATGATTGTGTTGTTGGAGAACTTATAGTAATAGACTAAAAATGAAGAAAGTAATAATCAAGCCTAGAGACGTTACTGATGTAGAAGAGGCCCTTAAAAAAGATAAATATATTGCGCATGATCAAAAACGTGATCAAAATATAACCCACAGGCAAGCGATATCCTCGTGTATTAATGATCTTTTTTTGGAATAAATTATAAATAACATCTTATCATATATTGATAAAAATAACTTCGAAAAAATACTCTGTAGAAAGAAGAAAAAAATAGCACAATCTCAGGCTTATACTAAGGAGAACAAAATAAAATTTATGGGATTAGCATAGAGACGTCTGACTCGTAAAGACGTGGATGTCATTTGCTTATCGCATTTTTTTCTTATCAATAACCAAAAACAATAAGATATTTTGCAAAAATAAATTGAAGCGAAAGCATACGAGTGAGAGTTAACAGCAAGTAAAGTGGACAAGAATGAATGACAAGAGTGTGCAAGAAGGTAGATAAATAGGCAAGAGCGAAAACAATAGCATATGATAAATGGACAAGAGCGAGTGAGACAAGAGATAAATGAGCGGACAAACAAACAAAGCGTAAATGGAAATAGACAAGAAAGCGAAAGTGGGCAAGAGTGGTAAAGAGATAAGTAAGGTCATATGTGGTTTGTTTCTTTTTTACGTCATACGACCATTTGAATTGTTATACTTTTTAAAATTTTGTTTCGTAGAAAATTCATAATTTCGAGGGACGAGGAAAGTGAATTACATATACAGACTTATTGATTCGGCTTTAGCTATTCCATTTAATTTTTGTTATATGCAAATTTTATAAGTTCAGTAATTTATTTAAAACATTAATTACAGAATTAATGGCAATTCTATAATAGCTATGAAAAGAGTAGCTTTGGATATTTTTTTATTTTAAGTGGAGCGCATACATTTAGTTAAATAAAAACATTGGAAAAATAACGAAATTTATTTATACAATCAAATCTCGTTAATATAACAGCCTCATTTATATGATCAAATCATACAATACAGTCCATATTGGACTGTACGTTATTATGACATATTAATTATGACATTTTGTCTTTCTGTGTATATTAACGAAGGCCGACTGTGATATGTCGTTAGTCCGTAATAACCGAAAGATTAATTTCCTAAACTTTAAATATAACTCGATTGCAGAAAGGAAAATTTAAATCTTCCTAATTCTACTCTTAGTGATTGGAAAATGAGTTTGGCAACTATTTATAATTTCTAATTAAAAGCGTATACATGACATTATTCGAAACTATGTATATAGAGTTATTAATGAAGTGTTCCAGTTTATACTAAAGAATATAATCCATTTCAGAGCTGCGCCAGATATTTTAATATAAACTGGCGCACTCTATTAACAATCATATATGTATGCTATTTTTAAAAAATACGATTCTTAAAATAACATCCATGGATGTTATTTTGAAAATATGATAAGAATCAATTGATAATTTAATAAAAAAGAAATATAGTAAATTATTATATAAAATTAAAAGTCTAAAATAAGTAACAATTAAATTCTATAATTATAAAGTTCAATATAAATTATTAAAGTTATATATAATTTAATCTTATTAATATTCATATTGCATCTAATAAAAGAAAATCTACTAAAAATATTTAAATAATATTCTTAATTTTTCTAAAAAGACATTCTGTATATTATTAAATATTTATTTATACATTAGAAAATTATTAGTAAAAAATATATATAAATTATTATATAAGAAAATTCAATTAAAATTAAGATTAATCTTTTAAAACAAATTTTGTTAATTTAGCATTTTGAAAAGTATATATATTTTATCTATTATAAATTCAAGCTATCAAAAAATATTAAAAGTATATAATTTATAGTTTGTAAAAAATAATATTTTTATAAAAGCAATAATATAGAAATTTACTAAGAATTTATTTTAATATAAAATCTTTTTTATTTGAAATATATTATATTCTTTTATAAATATAGTTAGAATTATAAAGTATAATATTGGCAAACTATTATAAATAATGATTATATAAATATAATAATTCTTTATAATTTTGTAAAATAATAATATTTAGTTAAGTTTATATTATTAGAATAAAATGCTAAAATACAATTGCAATAAAAGAAATATTAATTATAAATAAATAAATACCAAAAATTAGCTTTATTTATAATATATTAAATAAGTGAGAATTTCATAAAAATCAAAATATAACTAAGAAATTTAGCAAATTTTAATAATAAATTCACTTTATTAATTTAATATAACTTTTTAAATTTTAAGTATATAATTATAAATATATCATAAATAAAAATATGCTCTTTAGAAATATAAATTTTATATTTAAGAAACTTATTAGTATTACTAGCAAAAAAATATAAAAATATCTTTTATATAATTAATATAATTATTAAAATTAATAATTATTAATTTATATCTAAGTATAATTATAATTATTTATATTTTAATTAATTAATATAACAATTAATTAAAAATATAAAGAATATAATAAGATTTTTATCTAATAAATATATCTTCTATTTAATAAAATACTTTCAAGCAAAAATAAGTAAAACTTAGTTAAAGTCAAGCAAAAATAAGTAAAACTTAGTTAAAGATTAATTAATAAGAAAGAAAATATAATAAATATCTAGAAACTTAAATATATTTATATTTTATATTTTTGAAAAGTTATTTATATAATTTGATTAGTATATAATTATTTATTTATAAATAATACTTTATTACAGATTTTACAGATATATATATTTTTTATAAAAGAAATATGAGCTATATTTTAAGAAATTACTAGATTTAAAATAAAATAAAGTAATAAAATTATGCTATATAATATAAAATATGAATTTTTAAAAAAAATAAGAATATATAATATAAACTTATATAAAAACTTTCTAATATTATGAGTTTTCAAAATATTTTTATAAGAAATTTTATGAAGTAACATTAATATTTATTATTATAAAACTAATTAGAAATACAATATTAAGATTTTTTTCATATTATTATAAAATTTTTTATTATAGTATTTTAATTAATAAAAGATTATAATGAAATTTATGATAATTCTGGATAAATAATTTATTAGTTCTGTATAATTTAATTAAAAATAAATACTTTAATCATGATAAACAAATTTATATTATAAGAAATATTTTTTATTAGAATACAAGAAGTAGTTTCATAGATAAAACTTGATATTTTTTAGTTTTTACATTTTATTATGAATTTTTTTATTACACATTGATCTTGCAATTTGATTAGTTAACTTCACAAAAATCATAATCTGTAATTTTTTTGTTATTATTAAAGTATTTATCATTTATTATTAAATACAAGATATCTTTGAAATTAAGTTTGTTATTATTACATAAAAGAGAAAATAAAAAAACTTATAATGAAGACTGACTTCTTATTAACTTTACATTCTAATAAATTGCAAAGTTTTATTAAATGCAAAATATTATAATATTTTGATCATTATTAACATATTCAAATTAATAAGTAAACTTTCATAGTGTATTTATCAATACTAGTGATATAATCAGAATATTTTGCCATTACTCTTTCTGATATATAAGTAAATGAGAATCTAACAAATTGATTATCTTTAAGAAATTAAATATTTAAACTATATACAAAGACAAACCCATTATAATGAACTCCATTATACCAAATATCTCATTATAATAAAGATTTTTTAAAATCCACTTTTAATCATATAGAATTTATCCCAGTTAACTGAATTTTAATATAAAAATCTTTGTTAATCTTATCCGAAGATTTTTGTTAGAACAGTGATAACAAATTTGTTCTATTAAACTGAAGTTTTCAATTTAACTGAAATATCTAAAGATCCTCTTTTGTTAACCGAAGGAAGAATTTTTTTGACCAATAAAAATACAGCATTATAAATATGCGTAATACATTCATGTTCATAGATAGAGACTGATTGTGATAATAACCATTCTGCTTCTTCAAAGTGACTATAAAAGGATCAAAGTGTTTTTACTGATTCTTTGACAAAGATATCTATTAAAGTAAAAGATAAATCAGATACTAAAAGAAAACAAATATATTTGACTATTAGTCAAAAAATTGAGATATGCCATGTGAAAAACACAAATCCAAATATAAAGAACAATCAACTGGCTTTGCAGTATGATATGAGTGAAGTGATAATATCTGATATCTTAAAAATGGACAGTACTTTCTGACATTGAAATCAAATGATTATACTGCATCCTTATATCATGAAAGATCATCAAAATTTCTAACAATTGAATAAGCATTAGTCATTTGGATTGATCAAATCACACGTAATAATCAAATATTATCTGGATATATTATTATTGCAAAAGCTACTATCTTTGCTGAACATCTTGAAATTAAGAATTTTAAAGGCTCACATGGATGGTTTGACCACTTTAAAAAGCATTATAATATTTGTGAATATATTTGACATGGAGAGGCAAACTCAGCTCCTTTAGAAGACCTGTCACAATACCGTTATGATCTTTGCAATCTTTTGTTCACATGAAATTTGGAAAATATTTTTAATTATAATAAAATAGCACTCTATTGGAAATTAGAACCCTCAAAAATACTTGCTTGTCATCCAGTTTCTAGAACAAAAAAACCTAAAGATTATATTACAATCCTACTTATTTGTAATATGACAGGAATCTGAAAGCTTATATCAGTTTTTATTTATAAATATAGAAATCCAAGATATATACAAAATATTGATCATAAAAATCTACCTATTTATTATTATTGGAACTTGAGCGCATAGATGCAATCAGAAATTTTAGCTATTGGCTTACCAAGCTAAATGAAGATATAAAAAAAGAACAACGCCAAATTTTGCTCTTATTAGGTAATGCCACTATGTATGTGATTAAAGAAGAGGTTATATATTTCAATATTACATTGCATCATCTTCCAAAAAATATAATAGCTCATCTGCAATCATGCGATACAGGAATCATACATTTATTTAAAGTAAGTAATTCTGTTATTAAATTTCATATTGATATATTAACCATTTTTTATTAGGTGAAATATCAGCATCTGCTTTGTGAAAACAGAATAAATGCTTATAATATATTTATCGAGTTGGATATTCCCATATCTAATCTTATAATCTTGAATGTAATCTGCTTCATAGGAGAAGCCTGAAAACATATTCAAACAGATTCAATTATGTCATGCTGGACAAAAATAGGTATATTACTAGCAAATCCAGTCATAGACAATATCAATAATTTTTTTAATTTATCATCAGACAACGAGTATGACTACAACATTATTCAAAACCTAATTGACCAGCTTGTACTAGATGATCCATTTTCAGCAAGCAAGTACATTGCTATTGATTCTACAATACAAAATGTAAATATTTTGAATGATAATGAAATTCTTGCCTTAGTCCAAGGCAAAAAAGCTGTTGAGAAGGATGCAAACTCGAACAAGTTCAAAATAATAACTACTGAAGCTATCAAATCAATTGACAAGTTGATGTCATTTATTATGCAAGAGAAAGATAACTTAGATATTAGCATAAATTTTTTGCGTGACTTAAGCAATATAAAAAAGAATTTATGTAGAAAAATTATCAATTCAAAAGTATAAATGAAAATTAGTAGTTTTTTGATACCATTTGAATGATTTGAATTTTATTAATAAAGCAAATCATTTTTTCTGGTTATATACATATTTATTTAGTATTTTCACTCTAATCTGAAGAAATAGATATAATAATATAATCTTTGATTAACACAAGTGCCCCATTATTTCAAAGACCCTATTATACTGAAGAAAAATGCTGGACCAGACGCCTTTGTTATAATAGGATTGCCTTTGTATTTTTGAAACTATATTAAGATAATCTTTAATAATAATATTTTAAATTTATTAAATTACTATTAACTTTTATAATTATATATTATATAAGAAATATATACAGTGGTAAGATTGATTTGTCAGATTATAAAGTATAAATACTCTTGGTCACTGCTGATGAATTAATTCTTGAAGATTTGATTGAATATATTTAAAAATAACTTTTGAAACAATATTTTAAATATATAATTAAAAATTTTGCTTTAATAAATCAAATCATTTTTTAATAATTTCTTTATCAAAAGCCAGGAATTCTATATATAAATTGCATATAAAGATCCAACTGCAGTTTTTCAATTGAATGATTTCACAAATATTCAAGAAATAGTAATCATCACTTTGCTAAAATAAGATAATTTAAATCTTAAAGAAATTAAAATTTGGAAAAAGACTATTGAGTAGGAAATCACTCAAATAGCAACTTCTGATAATATTGCTTTATCAATTCTGAATTCAATTAACTCAATTCTACGCTCAAAAATTATATATCATTAGCTCATTTCTTTCATATCAACTCTGTTAATTTCTATAACAAAGTGCTATTATAATTGGAAATATTATCAAAAAAAAAAACTACAAAAATTTGTTGTATTATTATTTGATACCTAAAAGTGAAAAATAATAAGCATTATTTTACTTTATTCATAATTCACATAACTCAATATCAATAAAGTCAAATTGATAAAAATTATTCAATGAATTAAAAGACAAGATAATTAAAAAAAATATTCATTTAAATATAATTATTATTATGCAATAGCTACTACTCTCAAAATAATAAAATAAATAAAATAAAGAATATAACTTATTTTATAATAGAGATCTTCTACTCTCAAAATAATAAAATAAATAAAACAAAAGAATATAGCTTATTTATAGTAAAGATCTTTTACTCTCAAAATAATATCAAAAATCAAAAATCAATATAAGATTATAATTCAAATCAAAATTAATTTTGTATGATTAAAGAAATAAAATTGAGTGAAAAAAAGAATACTAATATAATTAGAAAAGAAATTTTTAAAAAATTACTATTATTATGATAATAAGCTTTTTAATTATATTTTCTAAATAATTCAATTCAAAATTATTTATTTCAAGCTGGAATAGCATGTTCTTTTATATATTTTTCAAATACATAAATTATTATAATAGTACTAATTAATACTATCTAAAGATATATATTATTATAAAAAACTATAAATTATAGTACTAATAGTTTAAATATTAAGATTAAAAATATAAATATTTGAGAATGTTAAAAGATATTTGAAAAAAGATATTGAAAAATATTTGAAATATTAATATTGAAAGATATTAAAAATATTTGAAATATTAATATTAAAAAATGTTGAAAGATATTTGAAATATCAATATTAAAAGATATTTCATTATTTCATCAAAAAATTTAAAAAGGATTTTCAAATATACTTATTTTAGTAAATATATAAACTATGTATAACAATTAAATTGAAAATGTAAATCTCAAATAAAGAGAATAATATAATATTTAAAAATAGAGATATAATTATAAAGAGTAAATATAATAAGAAAAATAAATATATAATTATAGAAAAATAAAGATAATTATAGGATAAATAATAAAATTATAGAAAAATAAAATTTCAAATTTCATATAATTAAAGAAAGATTATGAAATTAAGGAATTTTATGTTACTATGATAATATTATAATAGTTATAATATCTATTACTATATAAAATTATTACTTTAATTATTCTAATAATTTTTATTTTAATATTAATATAAATAATTATTATATTAAAATAAATCAAAAAATTTATAATAATTAATAGATAAAGTCATTATTAAACTTAAAAAACTAAACTAAAATATAATATAATTAAAATAAATAAAAATATAAATAATAATTATTAATTAAAATCAAAATTATAAAAATAAAAATATTAAATCAAAAATATAAAAATATTAAAATAAAGATAAAATATCAAATCAAAATCAATATAATATTATAATTAAAATTCAATCTTAACTTTATATGATTAAAAAAATAAAACTTAGTAAAATAAAGAATATTAGTATAATTAGAAAAAATTAAAAGATTACTATTATTATAATAATAAGTTTTTAATTATATTTTTCAAATAATTTAATTCAAAATAATTTATTTTAATTTGAAAGAATAGATTCTTTTATGTATTTTTCAAATATAAAAATTATTATAATATTACTAACTAATAATATTTAAAATATATATTATAATTTTATATCAATATTTTGATATTAATATTTTAAATCAAGATTTTAAAATTAAGATTTTAAAAAAAGTAAATATAAAAGAAAAGATTTATAAATATATTAACTAATTAATTTTTAAAATATTACTAAAAATAATTATGTATATGATATATTAATATGATATATTTATGATTAAAAAAGTAAATCTCAAATTTAGAGAAATAAAATATAGATAAAAATAAGAAAAAATGTAAATATAATATTTAGAAGATAAATATAAGATTTAAAATATAATTGAATAGTATAAATATATAATAAATTATAAAAAGAAATAAAAAGAGAATCTTATATAATTAAAAAAATTATCAAAATAAAGAAATTTATATTACTAAATTATATTCTATTATAGAGGTGTTCTATTACAGAGGTCTATATGTTAATATATATGATTAATTGGTTTATAAAAAAAGTTCTTTGCAAGAGGTTGTTCCTTGAAAAATAATCTACCTCTTCCCTCTCTTTATTTTCAAAAAATCGAGCAAAAAATAGTGGCTTATTTTCGGGAAAATACGGTTAGTAAAGATTCGATATAATAAAGATTAATTAAACCCATGATACATGTATATAGTAAAGCATCGAATCCCCTCAAAATACATGTAGGTAAATTTTCGATATACATGTACATGCCTCATTTAACTCGTCTTGGAGATATATTATCTAACGATTGAGCATGTTTTATAAAATTTGATGCTTTCGGAATTACATTTTTGTGTTTTCGACTGTCAGGATATTGGAACGACACCAAAATAAAAAGCTTTCTTTAATACGTCAAACAAATGTATGTCGTTTTTTAGCACAAACGAATGTACATGTACATGTATACTACATGTGCATGTACTATGTTATATCACAAACCAATTATAAAGTTGAATGGTCTAATGGAGATAAAAATATCGACAATCTAATAAAAGAATGTAGCGAAATTAATTAAGAATGATAAAATATTCGATGAATTCCTTTTGAAAGATGCACCAACGTTGAATATGGGATAATTTATAAAGCTTGGATTATCATGAAGAAAATAAATTTAAACGAGAAAGAGAACAGGGAAGTTGGTTTGAAATTATTACACAATTCAAAGCAAATTACTCCGGAATTTATAAACGTGGTGAACATCTTCTAAAATGAAATTTTTTCTTGTTTCAGATTTTTCAAAATAGAATAATAATTATATAAATTATTAAAGCAATGTGACGAAAAAAACCGATTAATACAAGGATTTCCTTTTGGACAAAACTTATTGCCTTTTCCAACTCTTTCCTGAGCCGCTCCATCTAACATAATAATTTTCTCTTCCGTTGCACATGGAATAACTGAAAAACCAGTTATTTGATAGTAATTCCAATTATGAAAAAATTGACTTTGTTTCAAATGCTGGAATCCTATTCCAGAAAACAGACCAATTACTAACCTAACAACAATTGGTGGGACGAATACGAGTTCATGTACTTTGCATTTTCAGAACTAACATTTACAAGTGTTAGTTTGTTTGCTCCCCATGAAAGTGAAAAATTTAATTGATATAATTTCTAATTAGCATCTTTTTCTTTGGTGATTAAAACAGATTTCGATATTAGTATACCGAAGAGAATAACGATAACGATAAGGAGCAACCGATTTAGATACTAAGTTTAATGCGTAGCCACTAACGCTAAAAAACATTGCTTCAATCTATACGTATACACTATTTATCGTTATTATTTTAAATATTATATTAACAATATTCTTATGTGTATTTTCATAAGGAAACAAAAGAAATGTTTATGAATGAACCATTTGAATGGACATTGTTCATTTTCATGTCATCATTACATTTATCGTTCAAGCCGTTATCCGAACAAAACGCAGAGCGAGTTTACACGCGGCGAATGTTAACACAAAATAGAACCTAAATTGCTTTCAATACATCGATCGTAATGAAAGATACACGCTGGATAGTTCAAATCTGTATGTATCATTGAAAAATGTTGAGGTTCTATTTCTAAAAATCAGGTCAACTGTTGAGGAACTTACACACAGAATGAAAAGGTTTAGTGGGAAACTAAGGTGAATAATAATAGAATTTGCAATCTATCTGATTGACTTCCAGTTGTTGATACTGTGTTTCCTTAACCCATTTGATACCAATTCCATTATTGACTAATCGTATAAGAATAGTTTTAGCCAGACGGACTCTTTCTAGACAAAGACACAACAAGAAAGGAAATGCAAAGCCATTTATACTGCACATATGACTATTGTTGTCATCAAATGGGATTGGATGTTTAGAGAGAACGTATGAGCGTTAATTCGTCATACTGTACTTTAATAAATTGCCTTTACGCGAAAATCATCTAAAATTTTAATCTTACGATAACGATTGGCATGCGCTATCGTTATTAGAAACAAAAAAGCGGTAAAACTTATATATTTTGAATTGTTCATTTTTTTACCTATCCATAAAATGTAATTTACTTTGGATTGTGCAGTCGATTTATACGCAACAACATCGTGTCCATGGATCTTTTAAATTCATGATCTCAACTCGTTGTAACTGTGCAACCATACTTGTCACAAAACCCTCCTTTTGCGAGGGATTCTTTTAATAACCATAAAGTCCAGCCAAATCGATAACGTGTTTCAAGTCATGAATTTATATACATACTGTATAGATTATTAGTTCAAATTTAAGTATGCAATGCAAATACAACTTTTATAACGTAACCAAGTTGAACTCGAATATTAAATCAAGTGTTATACATAATTGTCGAATACGGATTACGAACCGCAATGAGTGTTCAGATCGCAATGTTTATTCGTTATCAAGAAAACATCAATTTTACAAAAATACGTAACAAAAAAATTATTAATGCAGAATTGACGAACAATATGAGCATACGTATAAAAAAAGCAGTGACCACTCGATGTAGCAATAATGAGAGAGTCTTCCTTACGTGGTCAGACCATAAATAATAACTAGTTTCGAATATTGATGTTACTATATATAGAAGAGAGAGAGAGGACTGAATATAAGTAATTGGATTTCTAGTATAATGTTTATTTTTGTTATTTAATTCAATACGTACATTGCTTCTAATAAGCATTTATTAGTAATAATTATCATAAATTTTTTTGGTAGCATCCAACATCCCGACAACGGGATAAATCCGACAAACGAATCCTGAATCACGCTATCCCGAAGATTCAAGATCCGATACATGTATTTTACAAATTAAAATTAGAATTAGAGCTAAAGATTAGTGTCATGATTATACTGTAAGTGTCGGAAGTTTTGATTGAATTTTATAATTTCATGTGGAAGTGCATGTATATTTTATTTAAAATACTTGTTTCGTTTTTTATTGTTATGCCTGCAATTGGCAAGATGAACCTGTACTATATCGGTGTTAAAAGAAAAAACCTCTTACCATTTGCGTTAGATTTTTTAACTTTATTGAGTTGTCTATTCTTTAAAAAACTTTGTATACAGTACATGTACTAGTATAGTAACGTAGAACAAAATAATAAAATATTTTTTCCGAGAAACTACTACGTTATGTAGTCACGTTTTATCACACTATCGCTAAATACGGGTCGGAGTTTCAATATCGATATACTTATTTGAACCTATTATGAATTATTTACAAATAATACGAATAACCAACCTATTATATGTATGAATTATTTACAAATAATAACGAATGGCTGTCAGTCATTGAGCCAACAGTAATCGATGCACATGAACATGTACACGTACATGTATTACATAATAATACAATCATGCTGCAATTCTTTGATTTAATGCATAAAAGGAAGGATCTCGGATATTTGATTTTGTATTTAAAATCTTTGTTCTCGTCTTTGATCGTTTGAATATTAATAATCAATAATAATCATATTTATTATTTCCCTCGTAAACTTTATCCAGTTAAAATGTCAAACATTGCTACCTCTAATGGTGTATTTGATGCCTCGTCTATAACCCAGGTAAAAAAATACATCGCCAACAAAGTATTAAATCTTGATTACGAAGTCGATCATTCTCGATTATCCGAGTGTGCGGCAGAAATTGCAGTAACTGTATTTCCGAAATGGAATAAAAATGATTTGGAATTCACCCAATTTACTAATGGTCTAACCAATAAATGTAAGATTTGGGAAATTGCCAATATATTATATTTAATATTAACTTTACCAATTTCTAAGTGATAAAATGTAGAAACAAGGTAGAAAACGTCATACTTCTTATCCGTGCCTATGGAATGATGACTGAAGTATTTTTGAATCGAGAGCAAGAAATTCAGGTAAAATTCTAATTAAATTTTTCACAATTTTCACCTAATCCCAACACTTATTTTAAAAGTTTGTAAATAGAATATGGTCTCACTTTCGCACTTAGGCTTCTCTGCTCCAATATACGCGAAATTCAAAAATGGGCTTGCATATGGTTATGTTCCCGGCCGACCATTAACTCTCGAGGATTGTAAGAAGCCACAAATTTATTCACTAATTGCGAAGAAATTAGCCGAATTACATCGTCTTAATCTTCCTGGTTCCCGAGAACCGATGGTGTTTCCTACCATTCATGATTGGATTCGTAAAGGTGAAAGTGAAATCCGAATAGAAATATACGTGTGAAGACTGTTCGTAAAGATATATTAATGTAGTATATTTTTAAATATCATATCTTTCAAAAAATAGTTCCGCCGCGGTATACGAATCAAAAATTTCAAGCGCAATTCGAAAAAGACATTAATTTGCCGCAGTTGATAAAAGACGTATGTAATTTTTTAAAATTTACAAAGTCGATTTCAAATTGACCATTACTGAGGATGCAAAACAATTGAAATCCCTAGATTAATCATTTGGAGAAAAAAATTTTAGAACTCAATGCGCCCGTAATGTTTTGTCACAACGATTTATTAAACTTGAATATAATTTACAATGAAGACGAGAACAAAGTTTCTTTTATTGATTACGAGTACGCTTGTTATGGATACCGAGGATTAGATATCGGGCTACACTTTCTCAATTTTGCAGGTACATGTAGTTAATTAAGGTTTTTGATAGATAGGAAATATATTTACATTTATGAATTTTTTACAAAAATATAGGTTTCGAAGCTAATTGGCATTTATGCCCGACTAAAGATTATCAAATTAAATGGCTTCGACAATATCTTCTGGCATATAATTCAGGTAATTATTACGAATTAAATATCGAATGTTTTTGTATAAAGTTGTAAAAGACGTTATAATTTTCAATTTATAGGAACCACCGAGGTAACAGATTACGATGTTGAGCTTCTTTACCGAGAAGTTAAAAAATTTGAATTAGTCGGTCTTATTCATGTTGGATTATGGGCCTTAGTAAGTATACCTTGCTCCCTTTATTTTATCCCCAAACAATTATTGATTATTTTTTTCTAAATTTTAAATAGCTTCAATCTGATTTATCGGATCTTGATTTCAATTTTATGGGTTATGCTGTTGAAATTTTTAAAGAATTTTATCGTCTTCGTGATCACGAGAAAATCTTGAAACTTTAATCAGGATTACAACACTTATATTTATTGTAATTTAAAAAACTTAGATTTAGTTGGGATTATTTTAATTTATTTGATTAAGTTTCTTTGAAAATAATAACGAATAACTAAAAGTTTAATGAGAGTGAATTTTACGTCTCATTAGCACATTTCAATCCAAAACATCACTCTCATTTCCCCAAACAAAATATCTAACATGGGCTTTTACCCGATCAGAAATTATTTACCGCTTTCAAAGAAGCTTAGACGTTGACATTTGATGTTAAATTCAAATTTAAGCAATTTTTGGACTCGCAAGAAAATATATAAAAGAATTCACTTTCTCAAATTGAAATAAATAGTTTTTGAATTAAAAATATAATTAAAAAGCTTATTATAATAATAGTAATAACACAAATTTATTACATGTATAGCTTCGCAAATTTGACCTATCAGAATTAATATTTTGGAAAAAAACTAGTCATTATCATATGCCTTCTCTAAGAATAACACATGTAATAGAGATTTAGCCAAATTATAATATTTGTTTTTAATATAAATAGATATAGAAACAAAAGTTGCAAAAATCAGATATCAATTAGTTAAGTTTTGAAAAATTGAATTCTTTATTACTACTAATAAAGATAATACTTTTTGCTGTACATATATGAAATTAATTTTTCATATATACTCATGAATTGTGAATTATTTTTAAATAATCATCTATATAATATATGCAAAAACTTATTATTACTTATTATGGATTGCTAAATATGAAATAGAATATGCTAATTACAAAAAATATAAATATTAATAACATTTCAGAATTGTAAGAACAACTTTATTTTATAATTTGTTAATAATAATAATAATAATAATATGAGTAATATCTCTTTTTTTATTATAGTATTAAAATAATTTAAACAATATTGTAATAAACTTGAATATAATTTCATTAATAGATAGACTTGATGATTTTTATAAATTTTTTAATATGTATTGTATAAAATTTTAATATTACAGTCCCTAGTGAAAAGAATGACGGTGAACGTTTTCGCCTATATTTTAACAATGAAGCGTCCAATACTTATGAAAATTTGTAGATATATTCTTTAGGATATTACGAATAAGATTCTCTAATAGCACAAGATATGTTAGCTTAATAAAATTTTGCGGAATTTTGCATCAAATGTGGTGAATTAGGTGTTTACATGAATAACTTTGAAAAAAAAATTATTTAAAATTATTTCTAATAAATGATTTTGAAAATATTTTTGTAAAAATATATTTTAAAATATAAAGAATATATTTATAAGTTTAAAAAAAATTTTATTACATACTTATTTAATAAATACCAGTTAAAAAAAGACTTTATTTTGATGAATTTTATAATAAATCATAATAAAATCCATTTTTACTATAATTTCTTATAAAAATTATTAAAATAAAGCCTTTTTTTAATTGGTATTTATTAAATAAATATGCAATGAAAATTTTTTTAAACTTACAAATATATTCTTTATATCTTAAAATATATTTTTACAAAAATATTTTCAAAATTACTTATTTAATAATTTCTTTTTCAAAGTTCTTTCATGTAGACACCTAATCTACCACATTTGATGCAAAATTCCGCAAAATTTTATTAAGCTAACATGCCTTGTGCTATTAGAGAATCTTGTTTGTAATATCCTAAAGAATATATCTACAAATTTTCGTGAGTTTTGGACGCTTCATTGTTAAAACATAGGTGAAAACGTTCACCGCCATTCTTTTCGTCGAGGACTGTAAATCTATAATAAATATAATTATTTATTATATAAAAAAATATGAAATAATAAAATTAAAATTAATTATTTTAATTCTAATTTTAACTCTAATTCAATTTTATTTTATATATTATGATCTTTTTTTTATTTTATGCTTAATTAAATTTATATTTTTTATTTATATATTTTTAGATTTGTTTCTTATTTTTTTATTTAATTCATAGCATAATTAATAAGATCAATTTTATATTAATTATATTATGCTTAAACTAGATTTTTATAATAAAATTTTTGAAATATTGCATATAAATAGACTTTTAAATTTTATTTTTATTATTTTTAACTAATAATTTAAACTAGAATTTTATAATTGAATCTTGAGATACTAAATATATAAAATTAAGATATATGTATAAAATAAGAGCTTAAATTTTATTTTAATTATAAATTATTATTAAAAAAACATAAATTTTTATTCTGAAATAAGAATTTTATAATAAAATTTTGAGATATTGAAATTATAGAAAAAGGATAATTAATAAAATAAGCAAATTTATCTTATATTTATCAGAAAAGTATAATTTGATAATAAAGATATAATTCTATATTATAAATTTTTTAAAATTACTCAATATTTTACTTAATACATTTATATTTAATTTGTTACAAATTCTTTTTAAACAATTAATATATCTTTTACTTAAGTCATATCTTTTTATATTGTATAATAGTTTGAAAAATTCAATTTTTATA
This sequence comes from Ambispora leptoticha, assembly GCA_910591765.1. Lineage (NCBI taxonomy): Eukaryota > Fungi > Glomeromycota > Glomeromycetes > Archaeosporales > Ambisporaceae > Ambispora > Ambispora leptoticha. The sequence goes on along the minus strand of CAJVPS010000236.1, from coordinate 6,274 downwards.
GTGAAAAGATGTCTAAATTAATAAAAATGATGGAAAACAACAATCTCTAATTTTAACAATTCTAATCTTTAGCTCTAACCTCACTTTTTGGTTATCATGTGTTACAGATCTCTTGCTTAATCATATGCTTAATGATCATGTACACCATTTTTATAATAACACCAATAATATTGATAGGAAAACATAATGCATTTTACATGTAAAATGTACGCCAGCCTCATTCAAATAATAAAAAGCCCTTCTTTGATGCATGTAATGCCCACAAATGGATGGATAGCATAACGATAAATAATTACATGTACACGTACATGTAAACACATGTAGAAAGCTTTTTGTCACACATTATATTATCATTCATACACTATACCATACCATAACGATAATTGTACATGCATAACGATTTATCTACATGTGCAAAGTTTTTATGTCAACAATAACGATAGCATCCACAATCCACAACTTAAAGTACTAACGTGTATATTTACGAATAAATCCTGCTATATAAACGCATGATTAGTGCTTTATTATTTTCAAAGAATTTGCTACTCTTAAATGCTATCGTGATAATTTCGACGATATTATTGATTACGGAATAACTCTACAAACGAATATTCGATAGTGATGGAATCGCATGATTGTAGTGAATGTTTTAATTGTCAAAGCAATAAGGACTGCAGACAATGTTTCTTCTATCACAAACGAATTTATAACGATGAATTGTCTAGCGGAGATAAAGATATCGACAATCTAATAAAAGAATGTAACAAAACTAATTATGAGCATGAAAATATATTCGAATATTCGAATGGATACCTTTTGAAAGATTTACCAACGTCGAATATTTTGCAAAAGGAGGTTTTGGCACAATTTATAAAGCAACTTGGTTGGATGGACCATTATATTCTTGGGATCATGAAGAAAATAAATTTAAACAAAAAGGAGGAAGAGGAGTTGTGTTGAAAACATTACACAATTCAACTCCAGAGTTTATATACGAGGTAAATGAACGTTTTCTAAAGTGAAAATTACATTTTGTTCTAATAAAATCAAATTTTCAAAATTCAAAAATAGATTCAGACTACTCTTGTTTGCACTGACTTAAATTATACTCAATATTATGGAATAACTAAAAACGCAGCTACAAGCAAATATTCAATAGTGATGGATTATGCAGAAGATGGTGATCTTCGTAAATATATTAATTCCAACTACGAAACATTGACTTGGTATCAAAAATTAGACTATCTATTTTGGATTATCAATGGTCTGAAAAAAATTCACGAAGAGAGATTTGTGCATCGTGACTTTCATCCTGGAAATATATTATTAATGAAAAAGTTGGACATTATGAGTTTTCCTCAAATTGTTGGTTTTGGACTTAGCATTCAACCAGATATAGTAAAATCTAACCAAGAAATTTATGGAGTTCTTCCTTATATGAGTCCTGAGGTGTTAAATGGAAAGCCATACACTAACGCTGCAGATATTTATAGTTTTGGAATGGTTATGTACGAGATTATAACTGGTAAACCGCCTTTTGGTGAACGAAGTCATGGTAGAGATCTCGTATTAGATATCTATAAAGGAGTACGACCTACGATACCAAACAATGTTCCCGGATGGTGCAAGTTTATTATTGAAAAATGTTGGGATCCTATTCCAGAAAACAGACCAACTGCAGAGGGACTGAAAGACTTTATAAGATTAATTTATGAAGATGATGAAGCTTATTGGGAATTGAATACTTTGCACTTTCAGTATTACAGCACTTTAGATTATCTTAAAACAGAAAAAGAAATCAAAGAGTGTGTTAAACTAGAGAGACAAAAATTGAAAGAACTTGATGAGGAGATGAAGTCACAAAAAAGCATTCCCGCAAATATAAACAAAAAACAACAAATCCACTCAAATGCAATTTACACCAGTCGAATGTTTACTTCGAAATTAATATCAATTCCAACTGTTACAGGTATGCACACTTATTTTTATATTCAAACAAACAAAATGAAATTCAGATTGATTTTAGATATATCAAACATTTAGATTCTATAAGTGTTAGTTTGTATGTTCCAAGTGAAGGTAAACTTACATTTGATATTCTACTTTTATCACTTTCCTTGATTTAATCTTTTCTTTGGTGATAAAAAACAGATTCCGATGTCAATATATCACACGAAATTAGTCTTACACGTGAAGATGATCAATCTGTTTCAACTCCTCCCGCTAAATCACCAGCACCAACAACAATAACCATGGAATGAAAGTCTTAAACGAGCAAGGTAACAATTCTTTTCGATATTAATGTGTTGGTTCCACTGCTGCCAAATAAGACGCCAAATGTTCGTATAACGATAAATGCAAGCATCACATATATATATTAATTTATTTACTAATATCTTATTTTTTTTGATTTAATGCTCCCGTGCGGGAAACAGCCTCATGATTAATTTTTAATATATATTTTAGCTCGTGGTGGCAAAATATTAAATCCAGATCGAACACTTTCGATATTTTTGTTTTGTTATTTTTATATTTATAGAAGCAAAATAGCTTACTATATCAGACAAGCGTTACCCTATTATATCTATCTATTGACCCTTATTATTAAATCCCCATTCATCAATAATAATAATTAGATTCAATATACTTCCAATATATTTCTATGTTATTTCTTTTATTTTCTTATTATACAGTTTTTATATTACCTTTACTTATAAAGAAAAGATACGGAACAAGAAAACAATATAGCACTATGTGAATCAGAAATATTATTACTTCTTTACTATTATGACGGGACCACATATCAGAGGGATATTCTTACTGCAAGGTAGATGGATGGCCCAATTGCGTGTTATCTGCTCCCTTGTGGTCTATAGGATGAAATAGTTGTCAAACCTGGTTTCGGTGTTTTGCACATTTCTCAATAGCCTTTGGTGCGTCCCACGTGTGTGTAACCATGAAGCTACGTATATGACGTGTAACTGCACGTATAAACTTCGCGTTTATATGTGACATAAAAACTGATGCCTTAACAATAATATTATTTATTCTTCCCTTTAGTTAATATTTCGTATAATTGGACTTCGATGAATTAATGAAAAGTATTTACATGTATCAACTCTTTTCTCAATAATAATACACGTGATTATATCAGCCAAAGTATCAAAGTCCAAAATAGATAAAGAAGTGGTTATACTACATTCTGATGGCTGTAAAAGTTTGTTGGAGACTAAATCTTTGTCGCAAAGTAATGAGAAAAAACTAATAAAAGAGAAACAAGAAACGGATGCGAAAAAAATCAATCCGATGGACTTCTAGCCAAAGCACTTGAAGTCATGCAAGAAAAAGATATTAAGAATCATGATGAAATGATAAATCATAGTCTATCAGACAAAGATAGTGAGAATGAAAGTAAGTATGCTCTAATCCTTGATATGAAACTTGATTGGCTTAAAAGAGTTAATTTCTTGTAGATTGAAATTCAATCACAATACCAATACTCTTATGACAATTATGTGAAGCTCAGGATAAAATGATTGAAATAACTTTCTCTGCCTGCAATAAAGTGATTTCATTAGCTTTAAGTAAAAATAATAAAAATAAATTTTATTTTCAAATTGATTTGTAACTCGATTGATTCACCTACATTATTCATATACAGAGCATATGGAATTTCAAAAATGGATCGTTATTCACAAAATGCACGTGATGTCACTTTTAGCACATGAGCATGATTCGAAATAATGTAGATGGTGTAATGATATGCTTATAGGTAAAGTTCTTTATTCATATAATTAGTGTACATTAATAAATTTTGTTTTTCGACATACAAACGCTGGCCGATCATCGTTGAAATCTTAGGCGTTATTATATTTATTGATTCCGGCTGAGATACTGGGTTTTTTTGAAGATTTTTCAAAGAATATAAAGAATCATTCTATATCTGCGCTGAAATTTCATTAAATCCTTTATATTTGTGATGGTGAGATTATTGATTACTAGACTCAGAATTTGTTCCCAAGCTTGTGTTGAATTTGGTGTGTAGAGAGTTCAGAGGTATGTCATGCATATTTTATTATTAATAAAAATTGAGTATAAATTAAATCTTTACATAGAAAAATCAAAAAGATTTTGCTGATTGGATTCCTTTTGTCAATGCTCTGCTAACTGCTATTGAAGAAGGCAAGACACTTCTGCCTAATTGTTTATCACATTGATTAATAATTTTGTTACAAGCTATTTTCTTTAAATTTGCTATTAAAAAGCCTGTGACAAGGAAAATATCTGTAAAATGAAAGAATACTATTAAGATGTTTTCGAAAAATAAACAAGATAAAAAATTTTCTAATGTGAATATAAAAATAATTATTTATTTCAGATTCATGACTAAGAATTGAATTGATATAATAAATTAAAAGATAAAGAATTAATTATCTTCAACAGAGATAATTTTCATGATTATTGGTGTTTTTAATTATTATCTATTATATATTCATACTTGATTCAAATTCAAACCTGATTTCAAATTATTAAAAAAACAATTTGTATATATATTTTTAAATACTATTTGAAAAAATTATATTCAAAGAAACCAATACTTAGAGAAATTCATGATTAACTAATTTATTGATATAAAAATGTTAAACAGATATTCATAAAATTCTATCCTTTTGAAAATATAAAATATAATTATTAAATAAATCATAATTTTAGTTACACATTATTAAAATATATTGAAAAAAACTATGAGTAAACTTATATATTTTATTTTATAGCTTTATTAATTAAATATTAAATATTATTTAATATATAACAATTTCTAAATATATAAAATTTTATATAATTATACTAAGTAAAAAAAAAAGAAGATAAAATAATTAAATATTTTAATGATATATCAAGAGAAATTACATTATATACAAAATAAATAGCAAATAATCTGAAATATATAATTAATATATATATATTATTTATTATTTTTATACTAATATATTTTGAAAATTAATTTCTAAAGCAAGATTTTTATAAATAAGTATAATAATATATATAATATTCTGTTAAAAATCAATATTAATTTTTATTAATCTGTTAATATCAAAAATTTTATATCAGTTTTATATTAAATTTTCTTAAAAATTATATTTAAATAATTAAAAAATTTTTATATTATCTGAATCTATTATTATAAATTTTTTAAATCAGAATATTAATACTTAATAGAATATTTTTTAATTTTTATTTACTCTTTCTAAAATTATAATTAATTCTTTTTTATTTTTTAACTGAAATTTAATTTTTGCATTTTTTTTAAGATAATCCTATAAATACTAATTAGATTAAGATCTAAATTCTAAGCAGATTATAAAAAAGAGGATATTAAATTCTTTTTTTTAAATAAGCATAAAATTAATTTTATAAATAGAAATATATTATTTTAAAAGATAAAAATAATATTATTATCAAATTTAAAAGATATTAAATACTTTTCTAAAAAGTTTTTAATATACTTATTTCTAGTATTATTAATAAATTAAATATATTTTTAATAAATAATCTTAAATTAATTTATTTAATAAAAAAATAAATATTTATAAATTAAAATATATTAATTTAAAATAATTCTACTAAACAACTTTTTTTAAATTAGTAAAAGTATAAATTTTTATTAATATTATCAGATAATTATAGTATAATAAATTATATATAGTATAATATAATAATATTGTTATTGTAATAGTATAAAAATCTCTAATTCCTTAATCTTTTCGTAGTTATGCAAAATCGTATTTTCTTATAACTTTTACATTTTATAATTATCCCTATATTTTTATGTCATATAACTATCCCGTATTATTATATTTCTTATCATATTTCTATATTTAGACATTAGCTTATTTTTAGTTAGGATCTGCATTCTTATTATTTTGTATTATGATATTTATGTATATAGTAGAATAGTATAGTGGAAAACTATTTTTAATTTTGGTGAACAGTTATATTTGGATGACAATCTCAAATATCTTTCCACATCCTTTGATATCCTTTGACATTCTCTCATGTTCTTTCACATCTTTCCATATCTTTCTACATCTTTCAATATCTTCTCACATCTTTTCACATCTTTTCATGTCCTTTCACATACTCTGACATTCTCCAATATTCTTTAACATCTTTTAACGTACTTTAACGTAATCCACTTATATTATAATACTTTAATTATATCTTGTATATTAGATAGTATTAGTTAGTAATACTATAATAATTTTTGTATCTG
>CAJVPS010000235.1:0-30077 GCA_910591765.1 Ambispora leptoticha | reverse complement strand
ATTATTATTATTATTATTATTATTATTATTATTATTATTATTATTATTATTATTATTATTATTATTATTATTTTAGTGTGTTACAGTGTAATCCTATCCAGAATATAAGGAACTATGCTAAATTACAAAATTTTAGCTATTCTAGGAACAGTTTCCTATTATACAAAATAGGTTACTAGAAAAATCTCTTGAAGAAAATACCAATATGATTAGCTACTGATGGACCAATCTAGAATTAAACTGATACTATAAAGTTAAAAAGATTATTATGAGAAGTTGCTAGCTGCAACTTTTGCTTGATAAAGTTAGTGTATACTATTTTGATGCATCCTATTAGTGGGCAAATATTGTTGATGTGTGAGAAAGAAGGAAGTTGATATTTGCAGAGATTTGGATCTGTTTGTAATCTGAGAATTGTATTGTAGGGAATAGAGGATGTGTAACTGAAGGTTTGCCTTTGGAATTGATGCTGGTGATAGGTAAGCATTTCATTTTGGTAGTTATGTATGATTGATTTTCAGAAGTTATTTGTGCTTGGCAGTGGAGAAGCCATATTATTTTTCGAAATTTTGATATAAACCAGTATATGAAGAGAGTGGAGATCTGAAGAGTTTTGATTTGGAAAAGATGAGTAAGAAAAGAGGAGGTTAGTATGTATGGAACCAGACCATCTAGAAGGTGAATAATAAAGATTGATGAGAAGAATGATATTATGTTAGTTGATAAGCTGGATAGTTGTGAGTTAATGAATTGTCTGCAGATTATTGTGAGGGTATTGATATTTGTATGTGATGATAGAGTTAGATGGGAGTGGATGAGATGAGCTAGTTTGTGTGGAATGACTAATAATAGGATGTGTAAGAGATCTGTTGAATGAAAGCATTCTCATATGTGATTGATTATTTCAGGATAAGATTGACATCTGGAGTATAGATCACTAGTATAGAATGCTAGCTTGCATTTTGAAAGTAGACTGAGAACAGAAAGGGAGGATGTGATAATTTTGATTATGAATGTTTGATTGGAAATGTGAGTGAGATTGTTTTTGTCTATGTATTTCCAACAGTGATGAGAGACTTTTCAGTTTATTAGGGAGATAAGAGAGGGTATCAGAAAGTTTTTGATGTATGTGGATTATTGCCATGTGAGAATATTTTGATTACTGTGAAAATATTTGATAAAGTGTCAGAGATTAGAGTTAATTAAGAGATTCTTGTGAAAGATGGGTAGATATTGAGTTGATGATAGATATTAAAGTTTGGTTATGATTGGTAGTTGGATACATCCTTCTTTTGTTAGTCTATCAGCTGTGTCATTACCAGAGTTACCTGAATAATCTTTTACTTTATTTATTTTTAAGTGTATATTTTTTGTTTGAATATTGTGAGCTAGAATTTCCCATAGATGTCAATATGGTTGCTGATAAAGTTTTCTTTGTGAGAGAGAGTGTCGGTTGATGATGTTCTTTTTGTATCCTTGTATAGCAGCTTGACTGTCTGTATGAATAATAATATAACTTTCTGGTAATATGCATTCAGATATTGGGCAGATTACAAGAGTTTCTGCCTTAGTAGTAGATAGTATTTCTGATGTTAAGAAGAAGGCTGATGTTGAAGGTGGCCATATTATCCATGCAGCACCTGCTTTAACTTGTATTGTGAGTAGGTTTTGTATTAATCCATCTGAGTAAATTGTGATTAGATTTGAGAGATTGTTAAGTATGATGGATGTTTGTTACCATGAAATTACAGATCTGTTTAGGCTGGTGAAGTGTGACATGATTGAGATTTGGGGAGTGATGTTTGATAATATTGGTGATGATTTATATTGATTAGAAATATGTCAAGTGGATATATCTTGTAATATTATTTGCTCAAGTATTATAAATCATTTGGATTTTGCTCCATGTGCCTTTTGTCTGAATTATTTTTTGTATTATCTCCATGTGATAAGACATGTTCCATTATATTTGGTAAGTTATTTGAGAAATATTACTTTATCTTTTTTAAGAGTTGAGTGACATTTGAGATATAGAGATCATTGCTTGATAATGCTATGAAAAGGGTAATCTGTGTTGAAGGGTTGCGGTAGTAGTTACTATATGATGTTGGAAGTAGTGAAGCTAATATTAGTTTCAGCCATTAAAGAAAGGATACTTGCAATAAGATTTTTGTCAGGAGAAGAGTATTCTAATGTTGGAGTTGAAAGTACTGAGTGTGAGAGCCAACTTTATTCTTGTAAGTCCCATAACCAGATTTGAGTAATTTGATCAAGTAAGCCTGTGTTATTGATATGGTACATGAGTTCACTAATTTTGTGCTGTGATTATAATTTCCATATGTTCATTAGGTTGAAATAGTTTTTGTGATATAAAAATATATCAGATGTATCTTGTGCTATACCTGCTTTGATTTTGAGTAATTTTTTACAGTGACGCATTATTGATGAGCAAAATGTTTTGAAAAGGATGATTAGTTGTGATTAGTATTCAATAGCTAGAAATAGTACGCTATTAATGATGTATATAACTTGTTAGTGGTTGAGTTTTTTCTATACTAATATGTGTGATATGTATTGTATATTATGCTTGATAACTTGTTATTATTTTTGAAATTTGCCATCTCTGCTGATCTAGAGATCTAGATATTTTGTACTTTTTAAAGGTTGCAGGATTTTTAAGAGTGCATTTTCATTTTTGAAGTATAGAATTGGTATTGGAGAGTTTGAATTTGTATTGAGTTGAAGTACTTCTGTTTTAGAAGTATTAATGTTGATATCATACATGTTGTAAAATTAGGTGGCTGAGTTAAGAATATTTTGCATACTAGTTGGTAAGTGAGCGAGCCAGATTATGTCATTTACATATGTGTCATAATTGATAGTTTTGGAGATTATAAATTGATTAGGAGGGTAAATAGATGATATCTATGAAGTGAAGATTGTATATCCATCTTGTTGGTAATGTATATTGATATAGCAAAGTAAGAGATCATAAAATATGCACCAGAGGATAGGAGTGTTAACTTCATCTTGATCTAGATCATCAAGTACTGGATATTATTCTGTATTGCTATATATAGTGATTACTTGATTAAGATGAGAATTGTGAATATTATTTAAAAGGTTAATGTATTGAGGGTGTATTTTTATTCATGTGAGTGCTTTAGATAGCATTGTCCAGCTGACAAAGTCATAGACTCATTTCATATCTTGAAAGATATATCAGATTTCTTTTTTATGAGTATATACATCTTTGAGTAGACTATTGAGTATGTGAATAGGAGTAGTTGTGCTAGTATTAGAAAGGACTAATGAGTTAAAATCTTGTAATATATTGAGATTTTTGCAGATTATTGAGATGCAGCTTGTGAGGATATGAGAAAAGATTTTTTTGGCATTATTAATAAGTGTTATAGGATATGTGAAGTCTAGATTTCCTTTCCAATCGTATAATTTTGATATAAAAGTTATAGTGACATTTTTTCATTCTGTTAGCATGTCTGCTTTTTGTATATAATTATTAAATAGGTTTATGAGAGCATTATAAATTATGTGATTACATTTTTTAAATAGGATATTATATATATTATCTGGATCTGGAGCTTTAAAAGAGGGAGCTATTGTAAGAGCATTAAGAAATTCAGTTAAAGATATTGAATTGCAAATGATAGAGAATGCTAAGTCAGATATATGATCTTGTGATTTATATTATTCATGCTATTGATTATTTGGAAAGGGTATAGTATTTCTGTAATGTATCTATTGGTAAAAGTATTGCTTGACTAGTTCTTTAACTTCAATGAGATGATCTGTGAGTTAGTTATTTTGATGTATTTTGATGATAGATATTTATTGGTAGTTCCTATCTAATAAGTTATGAAGCTTTATGCCAGAATTATGATAGAGTAGCTGTTAATTTTTCTTGATGTTGGCTATGATTATTTTTGCTTTGCATTTTTTTAATTCTAGTATCTTCTTTGTTGCTAGAGATTTCTGTAGTTGTTTTACTTTTTGAAGTCAATCTGTTTTGTGAATATCTGATGATAGTAATATGAGAGTTGGTCTGGAGTTATTATATTTATTAATGAGTATTGCTAAGATTATGTATTTTTCTTGTTAATTCTGGATATGTGTGTGAAAGTGAATTATTGTGTTAAGTATTGTGATCTGTTTTTGTATTATGTATATTGTTTTTGGTATATTTTTTTTGTTGACTATATTTATCTTTTTTAGTATTTTGTCAGCTGATTGTATAATAGACTTTTTAATTTTGATTTATTGAGAGTTGATTGATGTAGTGTCAGATTCAGTTTGTTAAAAGATCTCTGCTGTTAAGGATTGATATTCTAGCCATATTTGATCTGAGATATTTTTAACTTTGTATACATATTTCTTTTGTTTATATTAATTGATTATGTGTTATAGTATTCTGTAGAATAGGGTAGTAGTATGTATATCATTTATTACTAGTAGATAATCTATTTTAATCCATTATTATTCCATGATTGATGCATGCTTGAGATGATTAGTGATAAGTGATGAGTGCCAGATTGTATCTAGTTGATAGTATATTTGTTATCTTGTCCATATGTAATTGAGTAATCCTGAATATTTAAGGTGAAAGTCATCATCTATTTCTTTGAAGAGTAGTAGATTAGTTAGACTCTGCTTGGATAGTTGGAAGTAGTATTCATTGAAGTCTCCTCTAGTTATGACATATTTTTCGTATGATATTATATTATTTATATATTGCATGAGTTTGTATTTGATCTTTTTTTCCTGACTATAGTTTACTGCTGGTAAATAACATCCTATTATATTGAGATTTACTGGTTATTTGAAGGCAAGTTTGATATGAATTAATCATTCTTCTAGTTTGATTATTTTTTGTAGATATGTGTGCTAGTTATTGTGAAGTAGAATATTGATTCCAGTACTAAATAATTGGTTATTATTACATATTCAGATGTGAGTATAGTTTGAAAGACTTTTGAAGCAGTATTTTGCTATGTATAATTGAAGTTTGATTTTAGTGAGAATGATTATATTAATATGATGAAATTGAATTAGTGAGTGAAGATCTTCAGCTTTTCCATTTGTGTTGAGATCTCTATAGTTTAGGGTAGCAATTCTTAGTGTGTTTGTTTGTTTGTAGCCTATATTATTATCTGATAGATATATGTATGATGCATTTTGTGAGATTGTGAGTGAGTTTGTTATAGGAGTATTTGAATTTATTGTGTGATTAAGATGAGTTATTTGTGATAAGTTTGTGGTGATAAGTGACAGATGTGTGGGATTATTTATTATGAGTATTTTGATTTTTGATTGTGCTAAGTTTTTCTATTATGATTTGTTGTTGAGATTGAAGTTGTTATTGTTATATTTGTAGTTGCTGATTAAGTGTAATTAATTCTGAGATTTGATTTTCTTGGTCATGGATGATTTGATTTAGGTTTTTTATGGATTGTGATTGTGAGATTGTTAGGAATGGTTGATTGTTAACTTTATTTGTTTGTGATATAGTAAAAGTTAGTTATTTGTCTATTATATTTGAATCTTGTGTTAGAGATGATAGCTTGGATAGTATTTAATTAAGTTTTTATTCTATTAATTCAAATTTTAATTATAATGAGTTAAGTTGTGTTGAGAGTATATCTATATCTATGTGAAGTTTAGATAGAAAGATTACTTATTCATTGTTATTATTATTATTATTAGTTATTTTTTGTTGAGAAGCTTGACTAGATATTGATTTAGTATTATTGTGAATATTTTGCTTTTGTGATAATTTGATATTTTGCTAATTCCCAGGTTGAGAGGATTGTTGTGAGTTGATAATTGAGATGTTAGAGCTTTTTCCTTCTAGTAAGGTATCTTTATAAGACTTGGAAGTTACTTTGATATTTGGTTTTCTGTAAGTGATTCCTCTGTTTTCATATAGTTTATTAAGTTATTTGTATTGAAAGACACATCTTGCTTTACTATGATATTTGGATGCATGATATCTCTATTTAAAACACATGTTACAGATGATAGTTAATCTTTATTCCCATTTGAGATGTGATTATCTAAGTATGACTGATGATATTAATACAGAGTTTAGATTAGTTTCTGATATAAAGATAATTCAAACATATTATTATTATTAGTATTTCACTGATGAGTGTGGAATATAACAGGTTTTAGCTTTTATTGAGTTTAAGTATTCAGAAAGTTTGTACACTGTATATCCATATAATAAATTTGTAAGCTTGAATTTATATTGATCTCTATTAATAATTATTTTATGTTAATTTTGTAGTAAGATGATTCGTATACTATCTTGTCCAAGTAGAATTGACCAGTTTTGAAGAGCTCTGTTAACAGCTTCTTTTTCTTCAAATTTGATTGTTGTAAATTGCTATTAATTGGCTATTTTGGATTTTATGTCTTTGATTATGCCAAATTGTGAGAATGTGTTATGAATTAAGCTTTCAGGGGTATTGAGTGGGACATCTTTGAGAGAGATGATATTGGTAGTGATTTCTTGAGTGTCATTTTGTGGTTTTTCAGCTAATAATTGATAGCTTTTGTTAATTATGTGTATGAGAGCTGTTTGAAGAGCTTGAAATGAGTTGAAGGAAACTTGAAAATAATTTTGTGTATTTATTTTTATTATCTTATGAGAGATATAGTCTGGAATTTTGCATAAGTATTTATAAGCATGTTATTTTAATTGGTTGTAGTTGATATTTTCAGTTTCTTTCTGATTTTCATCTAAGAAAGCTATGCATTAGATCTATGTGTTATGTTATTTACAGCTAGTAATAACTTGCCATTATTGATTGTCATTAGTTAATGTGATATTGTGATGATATGTATCATATTGATCATTTGAATTTAATTGGGGAATTGTGTTATAATTGATTGATAGAAATTAATTATCTATTTCTGAGATCTCATGTTGATAATTAATAGTATTTAAATTCATGCTGGCTATATCATCTGATTTATGTATTAACTTGATATCTGAATTATCTTTGAATTATGATATGTGTGAAGATATGTTACATGTGATATGATAATTTTCTGAATCAGGATTTGTATATGGATTAGTATAATTTCTGCAAGTCTTTTTTTATTTATATTTTGAGCTGTTTTGATTAACTAGAGTTCCGTAGTTATTAGAGAAGGAAGAAGAGGCTTATTTTTGAGAAAAATCTAAAGATATTGATGTTATAGGTATGGTAGAGATAAAGTAAACAGAAGATTTAGTAGCTTTGGGTGTGCTTGGTGAGTTTGGGTTATCTGTATTTTGTGCCATAATGGCATGAAGAGGGGAAGATAATAAAGAAAAATTTTGTTTTTGGATTTTTTTGTAAAATTTTTGTATATTTTTGATATTTTTATATTTTTATAAAGAAAAAAAAGAAGAAGTATGTATAAAATTAGTATTAGGGGAAAGGAGAGAAGTAGAAGAGTATATTAAATTATGTTATATTTGTATAAAAATATGTGATAAAAAAAGTTTAATATATGTAATAAATTTTTTCTTGCTTCTAAATTATGTGGACAGAGTGATCAGCAAGGAGAGATATTATTATGAAGCTACAATATAGTCTTATCTCTCATCTACGCTAATTCTATTATGTAAATTACATATTTAAATAAATGATAGATCAGAGATTATTCATATTATATTAAAAATATAAGATGTGACTAGCCACTATGGATCTATCTAAGACTAAATTGGTTCTAGATGGAATATTAATTTACTTGATTTAATTTGTAAGCTAAAAACTTTTTGGGTTAATTCATTAATCTTTTTAGATATGATGGCTTGAGTAGGATATTGCTGCTAGAGATGTTGATTATTTGGAAATTCACATGGATATAGAAGGGATCTGACCATATTTTGGAGATGGTTTGATAAGGTAAAAGTGTGTTGATGCCTTTGGGTCTGCCCTTATGGGCTATCTATCTGTGATTTTTGAGAACTTTGGTTATTCCTAAAGATTTTTCATGCTTGTTGACTGCATTACAATGGTTAAGCCATATGTGTTTGTAAAATTACTATGATATTTATATAGTGAACTTTGCCGCTACCTTTCTTGCTGATGAAACTGGGTATTGTTGAGATATGAAGAATTGAATTAACTCTTTTAGTACTATCCCAAAAAGTAAACAAATATTAGTAAAACTAGGTGATCTAAATTTGAATAAGCCTGCAAATATTATGGATGATTGAAGATAAGCTTGAATGATTTGTTTTGGAATATCATCTGTTGTGTTGTCAGATTGTATTTTGGATGATGTGTATAAATAGATTGGTAATTGTTGTTGAATGGTAAATTGTGCTTGTTTAGTTGCGATACAAGTCCAGAGATGGATTTGGTCTTCTACTTCTAAATTACATTGATAGCAGATATCATTTTTGTAAATGTGAGATTTTCGATTCTTGAGATATTGCAGAGTGAGTAGCATGTTATGAAATGCCTTGATAAAGAAAGTTCGAATTTTAAAGGCATATGTGGAAGTTTGGTTGCTATTGATTCCTCCATCTTAATTCCAGACAGATAGAGTGCTGGACCTGTCAGTTTTTGGTGATAAGAATTGTAAAGTGTTTTTTATTTTTGATTCATTTTGCCATTTGTAAATGCTTGAGTGATGAGTTAATTTTTTTAAGAATATTCTCAGGTTGATATCAATTAGAGTCATTTGATTGAATAAAGATGTGAATTTGGTGTGTGGTAGTTATTGATAATTGATGAAGAGATTATCTTCACTACATCCTTTATTTGCTAGTTGATCTGCTAAGTTATTACCTGGATTATTAAAATAACCTTTTATTTTGTGGATTTTGATGTTAAGATTTTTGCTGTTGATATTATAAGTGAGGATTTCTCAAAGTGGCCAGTTTGGCTGCTGGTATAGGAACTGGGTAGATTGTATTGATCTTGCTAGAATGTTATTTTTGAATCCTTGTATTGCTGGTTGACTGTCTGAGAAAATAGATACTTTTGAATTTTCTGGTAATATTTCTAATAGGGTGCTGATTGCAAATATTTCTGTTTTTGTTGTAAAGAGGAAGTTTGTCAGAAAAAATTTAAAGTTGGTATTGAGTGGCCATGAGGTCCATGCTACCCCTGCTGTTATTGCTTGTGATCTGGAATTGGTTATTGACCCATCTGTATAGAAGCTATTATCTGTGTTTGATTGACTTAGTTACATTTTTGACTGTTGCCAATTGATATAGATGTTAGAGCTACTGTTAAAATATGTGGAGACATGGTATGCTGGAGTTTTGTATATGACTTTGTTGTGGCCAAATTGTTTGTTGATGATTATTATGTTGTTTGAATTGTTGTAGTTGATGACTCTTTGTGTTAAGTTAGTGAACCAGTTTGATTCATAACCTTGTTTTGCTAATCTGAATTTGCGCTTATACTGTTTCTATGTAATAAGTTTTATATTGTTATATTTTGTAAGTTGAGACAAGAATAGAACGTTATCTTGCATGAGTAATTTTCTGCTAGCTTTGTGATCAGGCCAATTATTTAGGATTTTTGAAATTAGCTATTTGTGAGATGGATATGATACTGTTGAGGTATCATTGAAAGAGGGTAGGAAGGAAATATTAAATTGATACATTAGAGATATTATACTAGCTATTAGATTTTTTCCGACAGAAGATGGTTCTGGAGTTGGATTAAGTAGTATTGATTCTTCTGTCCATCATTATTGTTAGAGCTTTTGTAATCTAATTTATGTAGTTCTGCCTATGAGTGTTTTATTTTTAAGTCAGATAAATAGTTTAGAGATTTTGCTTCGAGCTAGGATATCTGATATATTCTTGAGTGCTAGTAGTGCAGGATGATGAAGAATAGAGTTTAGGCAATCTGAGGGAAGTTTTGATTTTTGTTTTATAATTTTTTTAATTTTTCTCATTATTGATTCGCAGAAAGATGCAGATGAGATGAATAATTGTGTTTTGTATTCTATAGCTGGAAAAAGGACTCTGTTGAAGATGTAGATGACTTGTTTATCAGTGATGAACTTTTTGCCTAGTATCATTATAAGTAAGTCTATATCAGTTTTGATTTGTCTTTGTTAGGCTTGAAATTTTCCATCTGGACTAAGTAGGATGCCAAGGTATTTGGTATAGTTATTATTTTGTATAATTTTAAGTTCTAGATTATCTGATTGAAAGGATAATTTGACTGGATTGGCGTGCTTGTTAGAATTAATTGTTATTGCTTCTGTTTTTTTTATATTTATTGTTATGTCACATATTATAAAGAATTGTTGGACTAATTGAAGAATTTGGATCATGTTGTTCTTGGAGTTGGCTATCCAGACAGTGTCATTGACAAATGCTAAGTTGGAGATATAAATTTGAATTGGATCGGGCCTGAAATGTGAGAATTGTATAGTTGCGTTATTGATATTATATCCATGAGTAGTTTTTGATTAAGTCAATCATGCATAGTAAAAGATCATAAAAGTTATACCAAAGTATTGGTGAACTGACTTTTCCTTGATCTAAACCATCTTCTACGTGATATAGTACTGTAAAACCATAGTTTGTGAAGATTTGATTGTGTTAGTTTAGTTATATGTTTTGTAGTAATGCTATGAATTTTTGATTTATTTTAATTCTGTTGAGACTGTATTTTAAGATAGGCCAACTGACTGAGTCATATGCTTGACGCATATCTTGGAAGACACACCATAGTTCTTTTCTGTTTTCTCTGGCATCTTCCATTAAATTATTGATTATGTATAGTGGACTTGCTGTTGAGGTATTTTTTAATATTGAAAAGTTATTACCCTTTAGGATATTGTGTTTGGCACATATGTTGGAGATATGACTTATAAGAATTCAGAAGAATAGTTTCCTTGCTGTGTCTAGAAGAGCTATGGGTCTTGTGATATTCAGGTTTTCTTCCCAATCTGTTGATTTAGGGATGAGAATAATATTTGCTTGTTTCCATTCTTTGGGAATGTCTTGTGTTTCTAAGCATTTATTGAAAAGTGTGACTAGCATTATGAGTAACTTTTGTCCACAATGTTGCCAAAAAGAATTTTTGATATCATTTGGGCCAGCTGCTTTATTTGGTTATAGTTGGATAAGATGTTCTTGTAGCTCATTTAGTTAGATAGAGGTGATAACTGAGTCAAATATTGATTCATCTATGGATTCTATAGGCTCGAATATATCTTTTTATTTTTGTGATGGCCAGTCCTGTATTATGTATTTTCTGTGCCATTGGCTAAAATATTGTCTGACTGCTTGTTTTACTTCAGTTAGATATTTAATGAATTATTTGTTTTGATAAACTTTGTTAATTGTGATGAAACGAGAATCTTTATTAAGTATGTTACTGAGCATTTTATCTCTGTTTTGTTGAAAGTTTGATTGATTAAGTTTGATTGCTTTTTCAATTTGTAGAGCTTGCATTTTTTTTGATTCTATTTTCTTGTGTATTTGAATTTGTTTTCTTATTTCTTTAATAGCTATTATTAGTTTTGAAATGTAGCTGTTGGAGAGATCATTTGGTGAGAATTGTAGTATTGATAGTTCTATTTGTTGTAGTTTCTTGAAAAGTATTATTAATGTTTTTTGAGTTGTGGTATATGAGTTTTGTTTTCCATTTTGATATTGGTGTAATTGGTAGAGTATGCTACCTGTTAGTTTATATTTTTGTTATAGGATAGTTGTTTTTGTTGATTGTGAGAAATTGATATTAATTGGTTTTTTTTTGAATATCTGATTTGCTGAATCGAGTATAATATATTTTATTATTAGCCAGAGTTCTGATATTGATGATTATGAGATATTTGTGTTGATTGATAGGTATGTATTTATTAATTCTTCAAATCGAGTCCATGTTTCTTGAGATGTATTTTTTGTTATGTAGACTTGCCTTTTTGTTTTCCAGCATCTAAGTATTGCTAATGGTATTTTACGTAGGATTGGTGATAAGTTGATAAAGGATTTAGTGAGGAGATGATCTGAACTAATCCAGAAGGGATCAGAAATTTCTGAAGAGGTGCAAAGTGAAGAAAGATTATTGCTACACCAGATCATATCTAGATATTGCTTTGAGTTTGACCTGGACCAAGTGAATGCATTTGTGTTAGGATGTAAAAATTGGTTTATTTCGACTATGTCTTTAAATTTGAGGAGAGAGACTAAACTGTTATTTGATGGAGAGAAGTAGTGTTCATTGAAGTCTCCACAGATGATGAACCATTTTGTTTGTGTGATAGTTTTGTTTATATAGTGCAATATTGAGTGCTTGATTTTTCTGTTATTGCCAAAGTTAGATACTGGTAAGTAAATTGCAATAATGTCTATTTGAATATTGCCAGTAAAGGCTAAAGATAAATGGATAAGTCTTCCTGGGATTTTGAATATTTTTTATATGTGTCTAGACCAGAATGTGTTACATAAAATACTTATTCCAGAGCCAAGAGATTGTGTCTCATTACATGACCAAATGTGTGAATAGTGTGCTGATAAATTGAAGGTGAATTTTGCTTGTTGATTGGTTAACTTAGTTTTTGTTAGGATGAGCATGTCAAATTTTAGCTTTTGAAATAGCGTAATAATATCTTGTGATTTGTCTTGAGTACGTAAACCTCTGGTATTAAGTGTGCCTATATTGAAAGATAAAGAGGAAGAAAAGATGTTATTATAGGTATATATATTTTTGTTGAGGTTAGAGTTATCTATGTATATTTCTGGTTTGTTGATTGGTATGTTATTATTATTATTAGTTTTTGATTTTGACTTATTATTGGTGTGCTGCATTAAGTGATATATGTTCAATTTGACTTAAACTATTTAATAGTTGATTATATTGTGTGCTTAATTGCTGGAGTTAGACTTTAAGCTCAGTGGTAATTTCTGTGAGATCATTATTTTTCTTTTTTAGTTCTTCATTTTGTTTGATAATTATTTCATAATCATTTTGACTGATTGTTTTATTAAGGGGTTCTGGCTCTGAAAATATTGGCATGATTGGTATATTTGGTATTGTGTTATTATTATTATTTTCTAGTTTGTTAATTAATCAGTCTAGTTTTTGTTCAATATTATTAATTTTTTGAGATACTTGATTTAGGTTAGTGGTGAATTTGTCTACGTCTTGTCATAGTTTTAGGATTACTTGTTCTTGATTATTTAGCTTGGTTTGGAGATTTTGATAATTCTGTTTATTATTATTGGAGGAGTTATCTACGTTTTCATGAATTTCTGTTTGATTTTCTTTGTTTGCATTTTCACTTTTGTTTATTTATTTGATGTTATTAGATTTATTTAGGAGTACCTTTTTGAAGTTTAATATTAGGGAGGAAATGAGTGATTTATGATAAGTGATATGATGGTTTTCGTAGAGCTTGTTAAGTTGATTATATATTCATGTTTTTTTATTTTTGGCTGTGCATAATTTTGTTATATGAGCGTGAGAGAAGCATATATTACACACTTTTATATCGATTTGCTCCCATTGGAGTTGTGAGTTTTGTAATATTAGTTTTTTTATCATTGCTGAAGCCATGTTTATTTCAGATTCAAAGCTAATTATGGCTATTCTTTGATAGTTGTATTTGACTGGAGATCTTGGAATGAAGCAGGTTTTTGCATTGATTCATTGGAGAATGTCATTAAGTTCATAGGCTATGGTACCATAAGATAAGTTAACTAGTTTAACTAAATAGATATCTCTTTGTTGGATTATCTCATGCTGATTGAGAAGTGAAAGAAGGTGAACTCTATCTGTTTCCAGCAAAACTGACCATTCTTTGATTGCTGTTTTGGCCTGTTCTTTAGTGGTATATTGAATGGTTGTATATGCCTACTTATTTATTATGCGCTGATTGATATTTTGAATTTTGCCAAATTGAGACATGACTGTTTGAATTTGTTTGACTATAGTACCTAGAGGGACATCTCTGATTGTAACTACCAGATCAGTGTTAACTTTAGTTGATGTTTTTGGATGGTTGGTTGCTAAGTAATTTTTATTTAATGAGATATGATTGGCCTGATCTTGTGATTTGGCTGATGAGAACTCAGCGCAGATGTATTTTTCTCTATCTAGGATAATGGATTTTGCTTTGAGAAAGTCATGTAATTCTGCAAGTTGGTTATTGACATATTCAATATTATCTTTTATAAGTTGATTAGGGAGTAGATTTTCAGCTATCCAGCTATAATATCTTTTGGTACTTATGATCACTTTCCAATCTTGTTCTTTGTTATTTGGCTGAGATTCTTCATTTTCTGTTATACTTTCATATAACATTATGATTTCATTTTTAGTATGATTATATTCTAATGAGATAATTTCTAAATTAAGTTAGGCTATTATGCTAGATTGATTTTGTGTTGATGTTGATTGTTTATCTAAAGTTAACTGATTATCCATTATTGGCAAGTCATTATTTTATTTAGTTAATTTGGGTGATGAAGTATTCTTTTTTACCCATTTGACATGTGAAGTATGTGAGTCAGATGGTCTATCATATGGATTTTTGCGTGTACTAGGCTTGGTAATTTCAGAAATTGTATCTGACAAGTTGCCAGTTGATAGAATGGGGGGAATGGCTACCAACTTATTTGATTGTGGAGG
Organism: Ambispora leptoticha; assembly: GCA_910591765.1. Lineage (NCBI taxonomy): Eukaryota > Fungi > Glomeromycota > Glomeromycetes > Archaeosporales > Ambisporaceae > Ambispora > Ambispora leptoticha. The sequence continues at coordinate 15,456 of CAJVPS010000235.1, read as the reverse complement.
AGATTGCAAGCCAAGAGTATTTTTGAGATATTCTATGATTGATATTGGAGTTAAAGGAGTTTTTTTCATGGAGTTTTCTTTATTATATTGTTCTTTTGTACTTGATATTTTATTATTTATGTAAGACTTAGAAAATGGAGATAAAAGAAAAAAGAAAAGGAAATTTAATTTTGTTTTTAGATTATTTTTTGTTATTTTTAGTGTTTTTGTTTTTTAATAAGTTATATTATATAAAAAGAAGAAGAAAATAGAACTGTAATTAAAGAAATTTGTTGCTATGAGTGTTGTGTTATACTTTTTTACTTATTTTTGTGTAGTATAGAATAATAATGAATATTAAGTAGATCTTTTTCACTTTGGACATCTTGGATTTCACCTGGTTAAGAGATCGATAGGGAAGAGATGCGAAAAAATTTTTTGCAAGGAGAGATATTATTATTATTATTATTATTTTAGTATGCTACAGTGTAATCCTACCCAGGATGTAAGAAACTATACTAAATTACAAAATTTAAGCTGTTCTAGAAATAGTTTTCTATTGTACAAAATGGGCTATCAGAAAAATCTCTTAAAGAAAATACTGATATGATTAGTTACTGATAAACCAATCTAAAATTAAACTGGCACTGTGAAGTTTAAAAGATTATAGTGAGAGGTTATCAGCTATAACTTTTACTTGATAAAAGTAGTATGTACTAGTTTAATACGTCCTAATAGTAAATAAGTATTGTTAATATGTAAGAAAGAAGAAAGTTGATATTTGCAAAGATTTGGATTTGTTTGTATTTTAAAGATTATGTTATAGAGGGTAGAGAATATGTGGCCTGAAGGTTTGTCTTTGGAATTAATATTTGTAATTGGTAAGCATTTTATTTTGGTTGTTATATGTGATTGATATTCAAAAGTTAGTTATGCTTGATAGCAAGAGAGCTATATAGTTTTTCAAAATTTCAATATAAATCAGTATGTGAAGATAACTGAAATTTGAAGAGTTTTGATTTGGGATAGAAAGATAAGAAGAAAGAAGATTAATATACATAGAACTAGATCATCTAAAAGATGAATGATAGAGATTGATAAGAAGAATGACAAAATATCTGTTGATAAGCTAGGTAGTTGTGAGTTAATAAATTATTTGCAGTTTGTTATGAGAGTAATAATATTTATGTGTAATAATGGAGTTAAATAGGAATAAATAAGAGAAGTCAGTTTGTGTAAAATAGCTGATAGTAGAGTATGTAAAAAATCTGTTAAGTGAAAGTATTCCCATGTATGGTTGATTATTTCAGGGTAAGATTAATATCAGAAGTATAGATCACTATTATATAGTACTGGCTTATATTTTGAGAGTAGGCTAAGAACAGGAAGAGAGGATGTAATAATTTTGATTATAAATATTTGATTAGAAATGTGAGTGAGATTGTTTTTGTCTATGTATTTCTAGCAGTGATGAGAAGCTTTTCAGTTTATTAAGAAAATAAGAGAAGATGACAGAAAGTTTTTAATGTATGTGGATTGTTACCATGTGAGAATATTTTGGCTACTGTAAAAGTATTTGATAAAGTACTAGAGGTTAGAGTCAATTAAGAGATTCTTGCAAAAGATGAGAAGATATTTAGTTGATAGTAAATATTGGAGTTTAATTGTGATTGGTAGTTGAGTACATCCTTCTTTTGTCAGTCTGTTAATTATATCATTATTAGAATTACCAGAGTGACCTTTTACTTTATTTATTTTGAGATGTATATTTTTTGTTTGGAAGTTGTGAGCTAAGATTTCTCATAGATGTCAGTATGATTGCTGATAAAATTTTCATTATGATAGAGAATATTGATTAGTGATATTCTTTTTGTATCCTTGTATAGTAGCTTGACTATCTGTATAAATTATGATATGACTTTCTGGTGATATGCATTCAGATATTGTACAAATTGCAAGAGTTTCTACTTTAGTAGTAGATAGTATTTCTGATATTGAAAAGAAGATTGATATTGAAGATGGCCATGTGATTCACGCAGTATCTGCTTTTACTTATGTTATAAGTAGGTTTTATATTGATCTATCTGAATAAATTGTGAGTGAATTTGAAAGATTATTGAGTGTTATACATATTTATTACCATGAGATAGCAGATCTATTTAGACTGGTAAAGTATGACATAATTGAGATTTGAGAAGTGATAATAATATTAATGATGATCTGTATTGATTAGAGATATATCAGGTGATTGTGTCTTGTAGAGTTATTTGCTCAAGTAATGTAAACTATTTGGATTTTGTTCTATATACTTTTTATCTAAATTATTTTTTATATTATTTTCATGTTATAAGACATATTTCATTATATTTGGTGAGTTGTTTGAGAAACATTACTTTGTCTTTTTTTAGGGTCAAGTGATATTTGAGATATAGAAATCAGGATTTGATGATATTATGGAGAGAGTTATCTGTATTAGAGGGTTATGATATTAGTTACTGTATAGTGTTAGAAGTAGTGAAGCTAATATTGGTTTCTGTTATTAAGGAAAGAATGCTTGCAATGAGATTTTTGCCAGAAGAAGAATATTCAAGTATTGAAGTTAAAAGTATTAAGTGTGAGAGCTATCTTTGTTCTTGTAGATTCTATAGTCTAATTTAAGTAATTTATTCAAGTAAGTCCGTATCATTAATACAGTATATGAGCTCACTTATTTTGTACTGTGATTGTAATTTCCATATATTTGTTAAATTAAAATAGTTTTTGTGATATAAAAGAGTATCAGGTATATCTTGTACTATACTTGCTTTGGCTTTTAGTAACTTTTTGCAGTGACATATTATTGATGAGCAAAATGTTTTGGAGAGGATAATAAGTTGTGATTGATATTTAATGATTGGAAATAAAATACTATTAATGATATAAATAACTTGCTGATGATTGAGTTTTTTCCATACTAGTATATATAATATGTGTTATATATTGTGTTTAATAACTTATTATTATTTTTGAAATTTATCATCTCTACTGATCCAGAGATCTAGGTATTTTGTACTTTCTGAAGGTTGCAAAATTTTTAAGGGTGAATTTTTATTTCCAAAGTGTAAGATTAATATTAGGGAGTTTGGATTTGTGTTGAGTTAAAGTGTTTCTGTTTTTGAAGTATTGATATTATTATCATATATATTATAGAATTGGGTGACTGAATTGAGAATATTTTGTATGCTGGTTAATGAGTAAGCTAATCAGATTATGTTATCTACATATATATCATGATTAATTATTTTGGAGATTATAAACTGATTATAGGAATATATAGATGATGTCTATGATGTGGAGATTATATATTTATCTTGTTAATGATATGTATTAATATAGCAAAGTAAAGAATTATAAAATATATGCCAGAGGATGAAAGTATTAACTTCTTCTTAATCTAAACTATCAAGTACTGGATATTGCTTTGTATTGCTATATGCAATAATTACTTAATTATAGTAGAAATTATGTATATTGTTTAAGAGATTAATGTATTGAAAGTATATTTTTATTTGTATAAGTACTTTAGATAGTATTATCTAACTGACAGAATCATAAGCTCATTTTATATCTTGAAAGACATATCAGATTTCTTTTTTGTGAGAGTGTACATCTTCAAGCAAACTGTTGAGTATATGAATAGAAGTAGTTGTGTTGGTATCAGAAAGAACTGATGAATTGAAGTCCTGTAATATGTTGAGTTTTTTACAGATTATTAAGATATGACTTGTAAGAATGTGAGAAAAGATTTTTTTAGCATTATTGATAAGTATTATAGATCATATAAGATCTAGATTTCCTTCCTAATTATATGATTTTGAAATAAGAGTTATAATAGTATTTTTCTATTCTGTTGACACATCTGCTTTTTGTATGCAATTATTAAATAAGTTGATAAGAGGATTATGAATTGTATGATCATATTTTTTGAATAGGATATTGTATATGTCATCTGGATCTGGAGCTTTAAAAGAAAAAGCTGCTGTGAGAGTATTTAGAAATTCATTGTGAGATATTGGATTGCAAATAATGGAGAATGCTAAGTCTGATATATGATATTGTGATTTGTATTGTTCATGCTATTGATTATTAGAGAAGAGTGTGGTATTTCTGTGATATGTCTATTAGTAGAAGTATTATTTAACTAGTTCTTTAACTTTGATAGGATGGTCTGTAAATTAATTATTTTGATGTACTTTAATGATAAAAATTTGTTGATAGTTCCTATCTAGTGAGTTGTAAAGCATTGTGTCAGGATTATGATAGAATAACTATTAATTTTTCTTGATATTAGCTATAATTATTTCTGCTTTGCGCTTTTTTATTTCTAGTATTTTTTTTGTTACTAGAGATTTTTATTATTGTTTTACTTTTTGAAGCCAGTCTGTTTTATGAATATCTAATAATATAAATGAGGAAGTTGGTTTAGAGTTATTATATTTATTGATAAGTAATATTAAGATTATATATTTTTCTTGTTGATTTTGAGTATGTGTGTAAAAGTAGGTTATTGTGTTGAGTGTAAAGATCTGTTTTTGTATTATGCATGTTATTTTTGATATATTTTTTTTATTGATTATATTTATCTTTTTTAATATTTTGTCAGCTGATTATATTATGAACTTTTTGATTTTGGTCTATTAGGAATTAATTGATATATTATCAGATTCTGTTTTTTGAAATATCTTTACTATTAAGAATTAATATTCTAGCCATGTTTGATCTGAGATATTTTTGACTTTGTATATGAATTTTTTTCTTTTATACTAATTAATTATGTATTATAATATTCTATGAAACAAGGTGATATATAAGTTATTAATTACTAGTAGATAGTCTATTTCAATTTATTATTATTCTATTATTGATATGTACTTGAGATGATTTGTGATAGATGGTAAGTATCAGATTGTATCTAGTTAATAATATGTTTGTTATCTTGTCTATGTGTAATTAAGTAGTTCTGGATATTTAAGATGAAAGTTATAATCTATTTTTTTAAAAAGTAGCAGATTAGTTAGATTGTGCTTGAGTAGTTAGAAGTAGTGTTCATTAAAATCTCTTCCTATAATGATGTATTTTTCATATAATATTATATTATTTATATATTGTATGAGTTTATATTTGATCTTTTTTTCCTATCTATAGTTTACTACTGACAGGTAATATCCTATTATGTTGAGATTTACTGATTGTTTAAAGACAAGTTTGATATGAATTAAGCAATCTTCTAGTTTGGTTATTTTTTGTAAATATATATATTAGTTATTGTGAATTAGGATACTAATTCCAGTATCAAATGATCAGTTATTATTGCATGCTCAAATATAAGTATAGTTTGAAAAACTTTTAAAGTAGTATTTTACTATGTGTAATTGAAATTTGATTTTAGTAAGAATGATAATATTAATATGATAAAATTGAATTAATGAGTAAATATCTTCAGTTTTTCTATTTGTGTTAAGATCTCTGCAATTTAGAATAGCAATTCTTAATGTATTTATTTATTTGAAGCCTATATTATTATCTAATAGATATATACAGTTCTGGCAGAAAGTAATGATGGTAACACTTTCATGCATATTTTATGCAGTATAGGTCTCTACCAAAATTAGATCAAACTCCTGATGAAAATATTGATTAATAAGGTAATGTATTACATTTTTTATTTTTACTTGATTATCAAAATATTTACTGAATCATATTATTTTTTCCCATAAATGACACGTAGCACTATAAAATTGAACCATAAAGTCATTAAGTACTTTTGGTGCAAAAAATACCATAATACTGCTGAAATAGCTAATAAATCCAGAGTTCCTCTTCATTCTGTTAAATGATATGTGTCTTCTCTTCATAAAAATGGCAATATTCTAGCAATCCATCATCCTGGTCATCCGCATAAAACAATACCAAAAAAATGTTGCCAAATTGGAAAAATCTTGGAATCAAATCACTTCATTACTTCAGCCAAAATAAAAGCACAGCTTGAAGAAATCCATCCAGACTTTGAAATCAGTAACCAAACTGTTTGTGACAAGCTTTTTAGACTCAGTTATATTTTGATATTGCTGAGATATATTCCACTTCTTATCTAACGTGCAAAAGAAAATCGACTTCAATAATCACATGACCATGTCAATTATAATTAGAATAAGGTCATATTCTCTGATAAAATAACTTTGCAGTTATCCTGAAATACCTATTGTGCATGGTCTCATTCTGGTAAACCAACTGTACCAATGACAAAACACTCATTTAAAGTTCATGTGTGAAGTATAATTTGTATACGTGAAAAAGTAGATATACATACCTTTACACAAAATATGGATCATCATCTTTATCATCAAATCCTCAATAATCACTTATATGAAAATACAACTCATATATTTGGATGTTGGTAGTGGTTCTTTCAACAGGACAACGATTCCAAGCACACCTCAAATGATATCTGAAATAATCTTGAAACATGACTTTTAAATCATATTTTGCCATGGCCATCCTATAGCCCAGATCTCAATCCTATCGAGAATATTTGGACAGTTCTTAAATGAAATATGGAGAAAAGAGTTAAAGGAATAGTAGTACAAAAGCAGAGTGTGTTACAAGAGATCTTTATTGCATTAGTGAAGAAAGAATAGGAAAATCTTCTGAATATGGTGCTACTTAATAGTATCTGTAGCATGCAAAATCGTATTTAAGAATACATTGCTATGGAAGGAAATCACACAAAATATTAATATTTTGTATATATAATAGTTTGATTATATTTATAATAAAAATATAATTTTTTTGGAGGTTAATTATTAGTTTTTGCTTTATTTTCAATAAAAACCAACCACCATTACTTTTTGCCAGAACTGTATATGATGCATTTTGTGAGATTATAGATGAGTTTATTATAGTAAAGTTTGTATTTGTAGTATAATTGAGATGAGTTATTTGTGATAAGTTTGTTGAAGTGGATGATAAGTTTATAGGATTATTCATTATGAGTATTTTGATTTTTAATTATATTGAGTTTTTTTATTATGATTTGTTATTGAGATTGAAGTTATTATTATTATTTTTGTAGTTACTGATTAAGTGTGATTAGTTCTGTGATTTGATTTTCTTAATTATGAATGATTTAATTTAAGTTTTCTATAGATTGTGATTGTGAGATTATTATAGATGATTGATTATTAATTATATTTGACTATAATATTATTAGAGTTAGTTATTTATTTATTGTATTTGGATCTTGTATAAGAGATAATAGCTTGAATAGTATTTGATTGAGTTTTTGTTTTATTGATTCAAATTTTAGTTATAAAGAATTAAGTTATATTGATAGTGTATCTATATCTTTGTGAAATTTGAATAGGGAGATTACTTATTTGTTGTTATTATTATTATTATTATTGATTATTATTTGTTGAGAATCTTGATTAGGTATAAGTTTGATATTGTTATAGATATTTTACTTTTATGATAGTTTGAGATTTTGTTGATTCTAGGATCAAGAGATTTGTTATGAATTAGTAGTTGGGATGTTAGAGCTTTTTTTTCTAATAAGATATCTTTATAAGACTTGGGAGTTATATTGATATTTGATTTCCTGTAGGAAATTTCTCTATTTTCATATAATTTGTTGAGTTATTTGTATTAAAAGATATATTTTGCTTTGCTATGACATTTTGACACATGATATCCCTATTTGAAATATATGTTACAGATAATAGTTAATCTTTATTTCTATTTTAGGTGTGATTGTTTGAGTATAACTAATAATGTTAATGCTGTATTTAGATCAGTTTCTGATGCAAAAGTAATTCAGATATATCATTATCTTTGATATTTTACTGATGAGTATAGAATATAATAGATTTTGATATTTATTAAGTTCAAGTAGTTAGAGAGTTTGTATATTATATATCCATATGATAGATTTGTGAGTTTGAGTTTATATTGATCTCTGTTTGTGATTATTTCATGTTAATTTTATAATGGAATGATTTATATGCTATCTTGTTCAAGAAGAATTGACTAATTTTGAAGAGCTCTATTGGTAGCTTCTTTTTCTTTAAATTTAATTATAGTATATTGCTATTGATTAACTATTTTGGATTTAATATCTTTGACTGTGCCAAATTGTGAGAATGTATTATGAATTAAGCTTTCAGAAGTATTAAGTGAGATATCTCTGAGAGAGATAATGTTAATATTAATTTCTTGGATATTATTTTGTAATTTTTCAGTTAGTAAATAATAACTTTTATTGATTGTATATGTTAGAGCTGTTTAAAGAGCTTGAGATGAGTTGAAGAATACTTGAAAGTAATTTTGTATATTTATTTTTATTATCTTGTGAGAGATGTAACCTGAAATTTCATATAGGTATTTATAAACATATTATTTTAATTGGTTATAATTGATATTTTCAGTTTCTTCCTAATTCTCATTTGTGAATGCTATGTATTAGATCTATGCATTGTGTCTTTTATGGCTGGTAATAACTTGTCATTGTTGACTATTATTAGTTAATGTGATATTATAATGATATGTGTTATGTTAGCAATCTAACAATCCACAAAATCTGAATATTATTTCTCTTCTTACACAAATTCAAAATCTAATAGCTATCTTATAAGCATCTGATGATAGTCTATCAAGTAATTTATCTATCTAATCTAGTTTTTCACTATTAGTAATTTATAATTATCTAGCTAAAAAAAGAAAATAAGCTAGAGTTATTAAAGAAGAAAAAGAAAATAAAAAAAAGAATGAAGTTGTTCAATTCTTATTTAAAGTACCTGAAAAAGACAAGATCAATCTGAAAAAAAATAAAAGAAAGAAAGAGCTCATCTTCTAATTCTAGTAAAGAAAGCAGAAATCTATAACATATTCAAAGATTTGACATTCCAGAAAGTCAATATCACTATTATCCAGCTCATTAAGATCTTACCTAAATAAAAAATTTGAATATTAAAAGAAATGAGAAAGAAGTCATAAAAGAAACTTAAATAAAAAATAATATTCACTCAAAAGATCAAAACTATCTCAGCTTGATGTGAAGCCAAGGTTGAAAAGACTCTTATATATTTAATTATTAATATTAGAGTATCAGAATGTATTATCAGCCATGAATTTCTTAAATAACTAGGAATAAAGATTTAATAAAAATCCAATATCTTCATGTTTAATATAAATAAACATTTCAAATAACTCTTAAGAGCAACTGATAACTTCTCTATCACTATTAATGGAATCATAATTCCAACAAAAGTGAATATTACTGAAGTTCAAATTTATAATCTTGTAGTAGGTATGAACTAATTAAACAAGATCAATGCTAAAATTAACCTCAAGAAAAATATAATAATCTTTGATTAAAATGGAGATGAAGAAAGAGTGTCAATTAAATTTATTTATAAACAATAAAATATATAATCTAAAGATAGTAATGATAATTCTGAAATATTCTCAAGTAAAATCTCTGATAATGAGTTTAAAATTGAAGATTAAAACTTAAAAGATCATAATTTTTTATGGTAGATATCTGATAGATCTTGAACTTAAATTTATATTTTATCCAGATAATTTAATGATATAAATTTTGAAAGAGTTTCTTACATGACAATAAACTCAATTTCTAAAGTTAGAAATATTAAAATCTTTAAAGAAGAAATTCAAGTCAAAAATATTATTCTTACCTGGGAAGAATATTTGAAATTAGAAAAAAATTTTAGCAAACTTACTATCAAAGTTCTAGTAGACTTTTAACTAGAGAGAACTTGCAGCTGAATGTTAATATTATCATAAATTATTCAACTTCCAAATATGAATATTCTCAATACTTTGATAATTTAGTTATCTGAATTAATATTAAAATGAATATTCCAAATAATCTATCAATAATCTTATCTCAAAATAAAACTAAAAACTGATGATTAGAAGTAGAACATACTTGAGAATTAGAGAAGATATCTATCACTAAAGAAAAATTCTTTTTAGAAGTAAAGTCCTAAGAAAATTGAAGCTGGAAGAAAAAGTAGTTAAATATTCATACTGTAAATACTTTGTAAATAGTAAAATTATTTCAAAAGCTAGAGATAAAAATGAAACTGAAAAGTAATATTATTCTGATTGCTTCATCCAATAACAACTCAATTTATCTGCCTATGACTATTATAGATTTTGAGATAAAACTAGATACTTTCTTGAAGTAATCTAAAAATATAATGAAATAAAATATTTTTGTGACTATACTGAGTAATGCATGTATGTATTTAATTATGATGATTGATAAAAAAATAATAGTACTATCAGAAAATTAAAAAGTGATGATAATCTGTTAAATATCTATTAATAATATAATAAAATTAGAAAAGTAATACTTGCTCAATATACAGTATCACTAATTATGATAAAGAAGAAGAAATACAATATATTACTTATGATAGTTCAGAGAAATTATTAGCCTAAAAAATCTTTTTAATTATTTATTAATAATTATTTCCCTTTCAAAGAAAATAACTTGCTCAATTAGAATATATCAATATAAAACTCTATAATAAATGTTTAATTTCTTGTAATTCAGATACTTATTATAATTATATATGATCCAAACAAATTGAAGAGCTACTGGAAGAAAAACATCCAGAACCAGAAAAAGAAGAGAAAGCTAAAGATAGTGATTATAATTTAATTGAAGAAATTCTAAATAAATATTATACAATATCTGAAGATTATGAAGATGAAGCAGAAGAAGAAGAAAAACTTGAAAAATGATCAGCAAATTTGATGATCAAAATTTATAATAATAAAGATAAAGAAAAAATGCCTAAATAAACTTATGAATATGATATAGGCTTTAATTTTAGATATTTTAAAGAAGAAATAATTCTGGTTCAACCTTGTTAAATTATTATAATTGATTTTTATTTGGCAATTGAAGTTCTTGTAGGAACTATTTATTAATTAATATCTCAATTATTATTGATCAAGAAAGAAATTGAAGTTAAAGAAGGAACTATTAATATTGGATATATTGAAAATATTAAAATTCTTTTACATAATAATTCAAACAAATCTTATAAGATCTAATCTAATAAATAAATTGTCTAAGTAGTCTTCTTACAACTTGTTCTAATTGAAGAAATAATAATTATAGATACTAGAGAAAAGTTAGGAGAATCATCTTGTAAAACTCAAGAATTTAGATCAATTGAAAAGAATAAAATAGAAGCATATTTTCTAAATAAAGAAGAAATCACAAAAGTAATTAAACAAAGAGAGTTAACTCTTGAATAACAAGATGCTTTACATAATTTATTATAGTTATATAAAGATATTTTTGTATCAGATCTAAATGAACTTGGATAAATTAATATAATTTAATATCCAATTAATACTAAAAATAAAAAGCTTATCCATCAAAAGACTTATAGAGCAATCATACCTGATCAAGAATTTATTTATAATGAAATTCAATAAATGTTAAATACAGATATTATCCAAAAATCTAATAGTTCTTGAATATTACTTATTATAGTAGTAGTAAAGAAAAATGGCAAGAAATAATTTTGTATTAACTACTGAAAACTCAATACACTTATCAAAAAAGATATCTATTCTTTATCATAAATTGATAAAATGATGAATAATCTTGAAGATGCAAAATGATTTTTATCTATAAATCTCATCTCTGATTATTGGCAAATTAAAATAGAGCTATTCAGTATTGAAAAGATAATATTTATTTTAAGAAAAGAATTATATAAATTTAAAGTTATATCTTTTGAACTTTGTAATATATCAGTAACTTTTCAATAAGCTATGAATAGTATACTTGGAGATTATAATTAGAAATTCATTATGATCTATATTAATAATATAAATATATACTTAAAAACTTAGAAAAAATATCTAGAATACTTACAGAAAGTTTTTTAATGAATTAGAAAAGCTAGATTAAAACTTAACTTAGAAAAATATAATTTCACTCAAGATAACTTATTCTTTTTTGAACATATTATAATTCAAGTTAGAATTTTACTTGATTTCTTAACTATTCAACAAATTCAAGAATTTTTTACATTAACAAATATCAAGAAGCTTAGATTATTTTTAGAACTAGCTAGATATTACAGAAAATTTATTAAAGGATTCTTTCAGATAGTAGCATCATTAAAGATGGTGCAGCAAGTATGTGATGCTTATTTGTCATCTGTTACAACATGTTACAACTCCAAAATTTTATAAGTTATAACTAGTTATAACTAGATGATACTTTATTTGTCACTACATTGCAACAGTTGAGAAGCTATCTTTAAGTATCACTATTTAAACTTCTAAAGAATGATATTATTTTTATTTGAACTGTAGATCAAGAGAATGCTTTTCAAACTTTGAAAAAAAAACTTACCTTTACTCTGATCTTAATTTATTCTAATTTCACTAAGAAATTCTATCTCTATACTGATATCTCTAACTCTGGACTTGATATAGTATTATCTCAAAAAGATAATGAAAGAAGAGAATGAATAGTAGCTTATGCAAGTATTTTACTCAAACTAGCAGAGAAGAATTATAATATTACTGAAAAAGAAGCTCTGACTGTAATCTGGACTATTAGATAATTTCAATATTATCTTTTTGAATTTCTTTTTGAAATCATTACTGATCACAATGTACTTTATTGGCTATTCATTAAACAAGTTAATCCTGGATTTCAAATCTCAAAATAAATAATGATCATGATGGAATACAACTTTATTATTATCTATAGAGCTAAAAAAACTAATCAAAATGTGAATATATTCTCAAAAATATATTCACAAGAGTAGAATATCAAACTTACTTAATTAATTAATTAGAATAATTTTATTAGATAACTAATTAAATAGATTATCCAAATCTAATTAACTTAATATAATGAATTTAATAATATATTATAACTTAATAAGATATTTGAAAAATAAAAGTTATCTTATAGGATATACTGAAGAACAACAAAAGAAAATTTATTAGCAATCAAAATATTTTTTAGTTATTAATGGAGTACTTTATAAAAGAAATAGAAAAAAAAAAATCTATTATACATTTTGAATATTAAAAGAAAATGAAATTGAAGTAGTAATGACTAGTATATATTCAAATTTAATTGCTAAATACTTTGGATTTAATGAAACTTATCAATAAATAACTATTAAGTATTAGTAGAATAAAATGAAAATAGATATAAAGAACTTTATTAAATCTTGTGAAACTTGTCAAAAAACTAATAGACAAACTATAAAACAATTTCTATATTCTATTAAAGTTAGATAGCCTTTTGATAAAATTATAATTGATCTTATTGACTCTTACAAAATAATCAAGAAAAGAAATTGATATATTACTATAATAATAGATCCACTCACTAAATAACCTGAAGTAAAAGTAATTTTAAATAAAGAAGCTAGTATAATTATTAAATTTATTTTCAAAGAAATAATTTGTAGATATAGATATCCTAAAGAATTATAATCTAATCAAGAACTGAATTTACAGCTCAACTAATTAAAGAACTTATCACTTGATTTGAAATCAAATACAAGTTTTCATTACTATATTATCTACAGACTAATAAAATAGTAGAATAATTTAATAGAACTTTATATAAAATACTTCAAATATATTGTATTGTATTAGATGAATAATGAGATATGTATATACTATCAGTATTATTTACATATAAAATACTTTGAAATAATACTATCAAATATAAATCTTTCTTTTTGATCTATGGAAGAGATACTTGATTATCTGTTGATTTGAAATATTCATTACTAATAAAAAAGAATGAAAGTGAAGAAGATAAAATATTAAACTGGATATTTTTTTAATTCATCACTTATCAGATGATATTAATATAATATAAAATTAAATCAAAAGATAGTAATAATAAATGAAAGAAAGATATAACTCAAAATTATAAAGAATCACACAATTCAAAATTGATAATAAAGTTCTAGTGTATAATATAAAGCAATATGTTATTTATAGAAATAAATTTCAGTCATAATAAAGTACAAAATAGTTCTATATTCATGAAACTCTTAGCAATAGAGCTTATAAATTATGAAACTAACATGACTAGTTACTATGTAAAACTTTTAATAGTACTTAACTGAAATCTTATTATAATAGAGATAAATACTTTGAGCCAAGAATAATTATTAAATATATAAAAATATTAACAACAAAAGAAGAAAATAAAGAATAAATTTTTAGTCTTATGATATTTATTTATTTATCTCTTAATTTTACATAAATCTTATTTAGTATATATATACATATATATTGATCACTTATTAAAAATTTCATTTTATAAATATAAAACTTTTATTTTGATATTTTCTTTAAATTTTTAATACTTTTAATTATTTTAATATTCTTATTATTTAGCTTAATTGCTTATTAATATTTAACTCTTTAAAGATGAATACTTTTTTTAATAATTTTGATTTTATTCAAAATATTTTAACACTATATTAATAATTAAAAGATAATGAATTTAGTAGAACTTTACAAATTTAAGAAAATTAGTTAATATTTAATAATAGTAATTAGAAAGTAGTATATAATTTTGTTATTAAAAGATAACTCAATATCAATATAATTTTAGAAATACTATCAGAACTAGAATTAATAATAGAAGAAGTTTCAACTTCAATAAATAATTTACAGAACAATACCAGAGTAAAATAATTTATAAATATAATCAATATAAAGATTTCAAGAACAGTAATTATAGCAAATATTAATTATTAGTTTCAATCTGAATAAAAATCATGATAATTAATCTAATAAATCACAATTCATTAGATATTATTACTTTAGACAATTATTTAAAGAAATATCTAGATAACATTCAAGAAAATTAATGAAAATACAAAGAAAAATAACTTAATTCAAAGAAGTAACTTTAATTAAAAGATATTTTCTTCTTGAAAAATGAATTTACCAGTTATTATTAAAATATAGACTTGAGAAAGTATATAACTTTCAACAAATTACTTATAATGATCTGATATATATAAGAAATGAAGAAATCAAAGAAATTTTGAAAAGAATTTAATAATCTTACTAAAGCTCAATCTTACTTAGAGAAACTAAATATTATTATAGTAATATAAACTTTTTTAATTTCATAATTTTTCAAACTTGAAATTTTTGATCAATTAATCAATTTTTAGAAGATATATACAGTAGCGAGCAAAAGTATCCGAATGGTCATAACATCTTCCACAATTAATTAAACTTAAACGTCTTTTTTTTTTATTTAAACTACATAACTAGCTGAACTATTCAATATATTGTATAGTCACCATCCGATTCTATAAGTGCAGCTACACGACGTCTCATACTGTCCACCAAATTCACAGCAAGATCGCGTGATAAACGGTTCCATTC
>CAJVPS010000234.1:0-30122 GCA_910591765.1 Ambispora leptoticha | reverse complement strand
TAATTTTCATTTTGAACTTTTTTTTCTGGAACAATATACTAGCAGTAAAATATACTTACCATGGATATCCAAAATTTTCAAGAAAATATCAATCACGTGTCAGCAGAAGTGGGAGTATCACCTCGACCAGAGAGCCCAGAAAACTCAGAGAATTTCAAGCCAGAGATAGAGATAGAGGAAGAAAATAGCAGAGTGTTGTACTACCGGGGATTTAAAGCTTTTTCTCAATCACAGATTTCAGAAAATGAAAAAACAGAAAAAGGCTAACTTATCCGATATTCTGGTGAAAGTTATTTAATAGGATTTCCAACTCGTGATAATATAGTTACGGAAAATGATGAGGGTTTATCTGCAATTCTTAATAATGCTTTGGCTAAACGAGAAGAGATCCCTTTTATGGCTGTTGATTTTGAGGGATCATCAGAAAAAATAGGTGAAAAAAATCATTATGTTTTATGTCTTTACAGCTCTCTCATCAATGGCCAAAAAGCAATAATTACTCTTACGGAAATCCAGATTTTCTTTGATATACTTATACCTAATAATAAAATTGTAAATGAGTTTAGGATAAAAATAGATGAAATTCTTAGTAATACGATAAACATCTATAAAATAAAACATATTAAGATCTTCCCCTTGCATGGTTATCATACAGAAAAAAAGTCATATTTATGAATTTTTACACTCGGTAGTAGGGATAGGAAGAGAGCTCTCCAAGCTATCCAAGATAATAATTTTGAAACCGCTTCAGATGATATGTTCTCATTCCACCGTAAAATAGCTAGAGAAAATGGAATTGCGATTTCTGGTTGGTCTATGATAAGCAAGTATAGATATAAGAAACATTCCCATTATATACATGATTTTTGACTTTCTGTAAATGATTTTCAACCAGTAGAAGATCTAAAAATGATAAGTGACTGTTTTCTGATTTCAGCGCTCATGAGAGATTATACACTTATCCTTACATGGGATATAGAGACACAATCGTGAAAGTTAGGTGAATTTGCTAAAATACATGATGAAGAAAGTACCGTATTCATGATTTGTATGACTTTGCATTAGAAAGACAATTCGAGATCACTAAAACAAATCTGTCTCATCGATCTTGAAATTGCACCAGACCCTCGATGGATAACAGTTGTATGTGGAAATCAGACAAATTTACTAAAAGCATTTGCATTGTGCTAGAAGACTTTCATCCCTGATATTCAATTCGGATTTAGCGATTCTGAGTACAATTGGCCATTTATTATAGAAAGAGCTTGTAGACTTAATCTTCTTGAATGGATATGGAAGCAAATGATGGAAAATTTTAAATCATCAAAAGAAATTCAAAAATGGAATTATTATGGGAAAGTAGGGGTGAAATCTAAAAATAGTTTTCAAATTAAAAAAGACGCCATTGATGATAATGAGGAAGAAAATGATAAGATACAATCGATTATAATCAAACTTAGTCCAGAAGATAATTATATTTCTACTTTTCTTAAAATACCAGGTTGTGTACCAATTGACGTACGTATATATTTTATGAAACTCTATCCTCGTGCAGAAGTTGATAAAAAAAGTTCACTTGCATTTTACTTAAAAATATGTGAATTGGAAGATAAAGTAGATATGCCATATAATAAAATATGGAAAATTTACTCAGAAGCGAAAGAGAGTATTTCCTTATTGTGAGGTAATGATTCGAAGGATCTAAATAAATCGCATTCTACTATAGAAAATATGCGTAAAGTAGCATATTATTGTATTATAGATGCATTGCGTTGCCAGGAGCTTATGATTAAGCAGAATATAATTAATGACTATAGGGAGATTGCTTCTATAGCTTATATATCTTTGTTTGATTCACATTATTGGACAAATAGAATGAAAGTATGAAATCTTCTGGGGGCTTATGCCACTAAATGTAATATACTATTTAGTACGAGATCATGTAAAAATATAGAAAAAGATAAATATCCTGGTGCATACGTATTTCCACCTAAAAAAGGAATTGAGATGAAGAGGTCTATTACAGAATTGGATTTTGCATCTTTATATTCCAGTCTTATTATGGCTTACAACCTTTCTCCGGAAAAAATAATATTAACTTATAGAGAGGCTGATATCATACAAAAAAATAGAAATAACTTGTATAAGATTGAGTTTCCATTTAATAACTGTATTATCCATGCTTGGTGTGTAAGACATGATAATCAATTTGAGAAGAAGAGTTTATATCCTATTGTATTAGAGGATCTATTCAATAAGAGAGTAAATCTTAAAGTACAATTTGCCTCGTTAGAAAAGAAAAAGGAACATCTTGAGAAAATAATAAGTTCAGTTAAAGTGAAAGGTAAAAAAATTCCGGAAAGTTTAAATTTAGAATACTCATTTATATGCTTTGATTATGATTATTTGAATTCGAAACAAAAAGTTTTGAAGATATATATGAATACTTTTTACGGAGAAGCAGAAAATTCAAAATCTCCAATCTTTCTTCATGAATTAGCCAGAGAGATTACTTCCGTGGGTCAATATAATATTGATATCATTGCTAAATTCGTATCTGGGAAAGGTTTTGGAATAAAATATAGGGATATCGATTCTTTATATCTTACCTGTCCAGATAAATATTATGAAAAATATGATAGAGATTTTAATGAAAGAAACCTTTCTAAGGAGGAATACTGGTCTGAAATGGTTAAAATTACTATGACTGTGATGGAAAAGTTGCATAATTAAGTAAATGCTTATCTGAGGATAAAAAATGGCATATCTTATCTTAAAATGGCATACGAAGAGGTATTATTTCCTATTTGCTTTACCAGCAAGAAAAAATACTTTGGTATACCACATGAAGGGGTTGTTAATTTCAAACCAGATAATCTTTTTAAAAAAGGGATTGATAGCGTAAAGCAAGGCCAGTCTCAGCTTTTCAAATTCATCAGGGAAAAAATTATGTGGGAGGCTATGGATATAAATAATACATGATCAATTCATAAAATTGTTGAAGATACTCTTAGAGAGACCAGAGATAAGCAATGGAACTTTAGTCAATTTATTGAGACGGCTACATGGAAGCCTAAGAAAAAAAATCTTTGTGTCCAGCATTTTATAACACGAATGAAAGAAAAAAAATTGAATATCCCAGATTCTGGTGAACACTTCAGTTATGTAATAATAAAAAATAAATATTATCATGATAAAAAAGGTCGATTAATGCCGTATAAACTTGGTGATTATATGGAATATCCAGAGTTTGCAAAAGAACAGAACATGAAAATAAATATCAACCACTATATAGAAAGTACGTTGGGATTATGTGCACAGTTTATCAATGAAGATGAGAAATATCAACCACCATCTACACATAAAATTATGTAACTCAAAGATTCGGATGAGAAAAAAAAGCAGATTGATGCATATTCCCAAAGAGAAGCCAAAAAATGATTTACGAAATATATCAAAGGCTTAAATTAATTTATCTATATTATTAAACCCAAAGGGTCATTGCTTCACAATAGTATTCTTAGCTAAAATCACCATAATCTACTAAGATACTTATATGTCTTTAGATACTAGTCCTGCTATACATTATTAATAATATTTTTTTTTCATACATAAATAGACACGAAGTATACTGCTTTACAGATATCGAAGTTTAAATAGATAATTCCTAATATCTAGCCCACATATCCAATAACCAATCACGTCTTTTATGACCCTTTAGGGTCACCTCTTTGGGCCTGCGGAGCAATGGTATTTTGAGCCTACCTATATTCCATGTGCGTCTCACAAACTATATAACCGCAATAATTAACAGAGCAAGAAAAATATATGCCAATAGCGGTAATATTAAAGTATTTACCACAGCAGGGAGAGGCAAAGCCTTGAGACTAGGTCTCATCGCTCCTATTTCTCCTATTGGAAGAGGTAAAGCCTCAGGACCAGGTCCTATCTGAGAATTCGATTGAATTAAAGAGGACATGTTATTTTCTGGT
This sequence comes from Ambispora leptoticha, assembly GCA_910591765.1. Taxonomy (NCBI): domain Eukaryota; kingdom Fungi; phylum Glomeromycota; class Glomeromycetes; order Archaeosporales; family Ambisporaceae; genus Ambispora; species Ambispora leptoticha. The sequence continues at coordinate 26,130 of CAJVPS010000234.1, read as the reverse complement.
TATGCAAGATACAGAATCACATTCGATATAGGAGTTATTTCATTATCAATATTATTTGGTATAATAGTGGAGCTAATATCAGTGGCAGGCACGTAAGTGCCATTGTTTCACAATAAGCCACAAGTCTCCGACTCAAGATATGTATTATCAATTTTATCATTAGCGAAGCAAGTACCAAAGGTGCTAGTATCTGTCAAGATATCATTATCGATTTTTTCAGTTTGATCCATACTTTTTCTGCGTACAAAATACTTACTTAGATTTTTACTAGATTCATTAGATACGTAAGTGTCATGATTCAAAGAAGAGACAGAGTCTCAAATCTCTGATTCATCGCCTAACAGCCTGCTTTGCAATACTACAGATATATCATTAGGCTTGGTTATGGAACTTTGTTCCTCACATAGCGTATTTTTTATTGTGAAAACAGGCTCCTTTAGAGCGACTCTTCGAGTCATGAGGCTCTGCCCCTTATCATCTCCACTGATTATAGATCCCGATATATCCTCAGATTTCAGACGCTCCAATTCACTAATTTTTAAAGCTAATTCAACTATCTTAGACTTGAGAGAGTCGATTTCGGACCCTTTCTTTGATGAGTCTTTCTGAGATAAATCTAGCTTATCTTTCAATAATTTCATCCTATTCCAAAGTGATTTAATCTCCTCTAATTTTGTAGCATACTTAGCCTTGGATTCTGCAAGAGATATATCTTTACGAGCATTTTCAATCTGTAGACATCTGGTCTCTTTAATAAGTTCCAGATTATGAGTGTGTAATTTCTGGATCTCAGTATTAGCCCCTCCTAGTTTTTTACTCCACTTCTTTCTATCCTGATCCCATTATCCTCTCTTCCAATTGATTTTTTTTTCTTGTTTTTCATACTTATCCTGCAATTTAACATTGTATGAAACTATCTCAGAAGAATCTTGGAGAGCATTATATAATTTTTTTTTAAGATCTATTACATTGGCCATATTAAATAAAGAAAAATATTATGAAAAATAGCAAAATATGAAACACATATATACTTATCGATAATGCTATCAAAGAAATTATGCTCCAATATAATTCAATAATAATAGATAATTACTGATTTTTTTAGAAAATTATTGAATATTAAGTATGTAATTACCTATAATTACCAGTCATTTTTTAACATAAGAAATATAGATGTGTTTTAGCATTTCCAATAATTTCCAATAATTTTCGATAATTTTTTATAATTATAAAAAGGATGGAATATATAACTATAGAATATTATCATGCTGGTACTTCTTATTTATTACCAGAAGCTATTGAGAAAATTATTCAATCTCGAGGGACAGTTAAAAATGCATGCAGGGAAATGGCTAATAGATATAGTACTTCAACTCATAGAATATATGAAATTTAGAAAAGACATGCTGAAGGTATACCCTTGCGCAAACAGCAACTAATACATAGTGTTGTTTCTTCTGAGATAATGTCTGAAAATAATACTTCGGATAGAAAGTCAAAGAAAAGAAAACCAGGATCCAGCTCTAGATCTGTTCAAGTATCTGATTCAGTCAATATTATTAGGATGGAGGCTAGCTTTTTAGCTAATAAAGTTGGTATAACTGATATTCTGATAAAAAAAGTAGATGAAATGAATGACTTACAAGTTAAGCTTGCACAAAATCATAAAGAAAGGGAAGAAGCTAAATGTGAGACGAAAAGAATCTTAGATTCCAACTAATTTATTTTTGTTTTTTCTAAAGTAGTTTGCAATCTATTGCAGAGTAATGGCTCTTCGAGCCTACATACTCTGTTTCAATATCAGATTTGTTATAAGCCCATAGTTTTTTATTAAGCTCGATTAATTCAGTATTGGATTCGAGTACCTCATATAGTGATTTTTCTAACTCCTCATAACTCATGCGTTTTTTTTTAGTACCAAAGGTACTTGCTTCGCTAATGACGGATTATCAAAATTTGGGCTAAAGTTCGCAGAAGCATGCCATTCCTCCAATGTTATATTGTCATCCTTATCACTATCCGTTTCTTGAGAAATTTGATCAGATATCAATGACTTATTATTCTGAGATGCAGTAGCGCAATTTAATTCAAGCTTATTCTTGACTTTATGTATAGTTACTGGAATAATGTGATCCTTCCCATTAAAAGGAATTTTTAATTCATCTTTCCTCCAATCTATAGCACATTTATATTTCTTGAGAAGTGGGTTTGAAAATATCAATATTGATTTAGAGATACGTATAACTACAAAATCTTCACGTATAGTAAAACCTGAAGGGAATATTATTGGAAAATTACGAGCAATACCGATAGATTCTGTTGGAACTGTAGTAATACCACTAAGATCATATTTTTCTGATTTATTAATCAGCCAATTTACACGTTTAACAATATTTTCTGATGTAATTGGGGGTTCAGCTCCACTATCAAGTACTAATGCTAGAATTTTTAAGCGTTTAATTTTAACTGGTATAGTTGCAAGACTTGTGGTAGGTTCCTTTCTTCGAACAAAATCAATCTCTATAGGATCATTCAGTATCTCCTCTTCATCATCTGATTCGGATATTTCTGGAGCTGGCTCTCGATAATTTATAAAATCAGGTTTCACAAGCCCTTCAGAAACGACTCTTTGAGTCATAGATAAATTTGTATTATTAATATTATTTTTAATAGTTTCTATAACCTCTGAATTGTTAAACATAGCTAAAATAATTTTTCGAATTTGTGAGTCAATAATCGTACCTGATTTCTTTTATATTTTTTGTGAAGAACTTTTCTTTGAACTAGGCTTTTTAGATAATGATTTATTCAATTTACTCTTTGGCTTTACTTTTTTTTTGATTTAACAGCATTGATAATTTTCACAATTTCAGTTTCAGTTAAGTTATTCACAGAATCAGATTCCGATTCGGAACCAGACCCAGAGTCAGAGTTGAAATTAGATTTATTATCAGAAGAGCTAGCATAAGACTTAGAATCTGAATCTTTAGTAGCAAGATTAATCCTACCTTTTTTCTTGAATCTGCTTTTATTAGAACATCTAGACTTGCTCTTCTTTTTATTTTTAGGGCAGTTGCGAGAATTATGACCTTTTTTATCACACTTTGAACATTTGTATTGAGAAGATTTTAAAACAGCATGTATTACTTGAGCTAATTTTGCTTGATTGATATCCAACTGTTCAAGCTGTAATCTCAAATCTTCAACTGAATCATAGTCATAGTCCTCAGGTAATAGTGGACTTCTGTCATCAGAAACACTATCTAAAAGACGATCCAAAGCAAGATCATCAGCTTTTTGTTTCCCTGATCCAGGGGGTTTCTTCAAAGTTTGCTGTCCTTTAGCAATAGTTCTCTTCAAACCTGCTATAATTTTTTTGAAATCATCTTGTGAAAGTGTGATCTGGTTCTCCTGAGATTTAGAAGAGATAGTTTGCGAGACAGGTTGAGATTGTTCAGATAATATCATAGATTTTACCAAGTTTCTGACTTCAGCTTCAGTCATACCTGTATTGCTTGAATAATTATTCTTTCCATGACCTTTACTGGATGATACTGAATCTGGGTTTGAATGCAGGTAAGCTCCAGATAATTGTTCTGCTGTATATCTTTCAATTTCTTCAAGTTTCAGAAGTAACTCATCTGGAAATTTTTTGATTTCTAAACGACGAACTTCTATCTGGTTGGTAGGTGAAAGCTCATGAAGGAATTGCAATTGAATTTATTATTCATCAATACCAGCAAGCCTAGCTAATCTACGTAAATTAGAATAGAAACAGCCAACGGGGTCACTTCCTTGAACTGTTGAACCAAAAAGTACTTACTGTTTCTCTACAGTAACTGTAGGATAATTAGTTCTAAACCAGTATAATACTTGTCCAAGTCGAATACCAGGTACAACTACAGTATTACCTGTATTAGCATTGGATGCATTGGGTAAGCGATCAGTTGGTCATCCATCAGCAAAAGACCAATCTTCATCAAATACTGTATGAGCTGGAATTATAACATTACCATTCTGCCCATTTGCATGATTTAAGGCCTGTGCTCCAATTTAACCGGCATTTCTTCCTTGAACACCAGCTAAATTTGCTTGCATTGTATTATCAAGTAAATTTCTCAATTCCCAATTTTTTCCGTGGATGGTTCTTTCATACTAATCTTTAGAGTCACCTTTGAGAGATGCTATAAAAACACCATGAGCATTAATTCTATTAGCATGACCAGCCCCTATATCTATTCCAGAACCTACAAACCATAATCTAAATTCTTCAATATGTTTTTTGGGATCTTCAGTAGGATATTCATAAAATTTTTTTAATTTGTAACCCACCATACCTGTTTGATTATTATTATGATTCTGCAGTATATTATTCTGTAGTAATAAAATTTGGACTTGTAAATTTAAAATTAATTGCCATGAATTGTGCTCTCTATTTTTCCACTTGATATAACTTGCCTTCCGATCCTTAAATTTATTGTAATATCTATCAAAGAGCCGATCTCGATTATATTCTAATAATCCTTTATCAGCCTGACATTGTTGTAGCTCTTGTTCTAAGCAATGAATAAATATCTTAAAAATAATTTTGAAAGCATGTCTGAGTTTAAATTGCTCTTCTAATACCAAAGTAACATTATGCCATAAATACCTCCACATATCATATTTTTATTGCAATTTTCTACCATGTCTTTGGCACCTTCGGAGTTTAAAATTTAGTACAAATTTGTCAAGTAATAAAGTATTAATCCGCATCTACATTCCTCTTTCAAATTGCTGAGCGATCCCCCTCCATCTATGATATTCTGTCCACTCATTATTATAAGCTGTAGTCATTAAAGCAAGATTATTTTGAGAATTGTTACGCTCTAGTGTAAGTCAGTTAATATGATTTTGCAAGGTATCTCGTACTTGAATAAGTTGATTAGTTTGGTTCTGAAGGTCGACATTTTGTTATCTATAGTAATTGATATCCTGCTGTAGCCAGACTATCTGATTATTGCTATCATCTCATTGAGCGATAATACCATCTATATTCTGGTATGCAGACTGATAATTATGCCGAACAGTATTTAAGGAACCTCTAATGCCATTTATAATATTTATAGGATTATTTAATGGTATATCACCTCTAAGATGTTTTTCAATATGATACAAGTCTTGTTTAATTTGTATAAAAAGGTCAAGATTCGCCATATCTATATCTTTCTTTTCTGAATTATATAAACTTGAAGAGCTTTTTCGAGAAGAAATAACTTTGAATCTATGCCTTAGATTTTGAACCCGCTCTTCTAATTCTTGTAATTGCTTCTCTATATTATCAATATAGGATACCTTATCTTGAATTTCCTTTTTAGCTTGATATAAGCTTCTTTTAAGAGACGATATCTCTGATTTCAACTCGGCCTTTTCTTCTTCTGAAGCATTCTCGAGCCATTCCAGTTCTTTATTGAGGGATTGAATTTCATTCTCACATCTGGTATATTTGCACTCTAGCTTATTTATGTATTTCTCATTCGATTTGTTGATGGCTACCTCTGATTGTGATACCTCCTGGAGTTCTTGGTTAATTTGCTCTAGCTCAAGTTCTTTATCCATAGCTGATCTATAAGTTGTTTGATTAGGGGGTCATGCTCTACAAAATGCCATGGTTATTACAAAGTAATGAGACTCTGCTCTATTTTTTACGGCATATTATATTATCTTATCTCTTGACTTTGCTATAATAAGTAATATCAAAAATGAGTAGGTCTTTAGACCATGCTTCGCATAAATTAAGCATACCTATTATTAGAATCGATCCAAATGAGGAATTAAACTTAATATGTAAATTGCTTTTTTACCAGCCTACTGGCTACCATGCCAATTCTAGAAAATTATATAAAGATCTCAAGAAGGAAGGGTATCAGTTTCCATTCAAAAAAGTGCATAACTGACTTATAAACCAGAATGAATGGCAAAAGTATGTTCCATCACCAAAAGATACTCCATGGGTTAGTTATGGTAAAATTCAAAAACCAAATTGTGTACATCAATGTGACCTCTTATTTCTTACGCATGATTATTATAAAGGTAAAAAATGGAAAATAGTATTACAAATTATAGATGTGGGTAGCAGGTTCAAGGTAAGTATTCCCCTAACATCGAAGAATAGTTCTGAAGTTACTAAAGTATTTAAGAAAATTTATGATAACCCTAATAATCCTTTTACGTATCCGACACTTCTACAATGTGATGGTGATAAAGAATTCATGAGTGAAATTACTCGATTAATGGAAGCGTATAATGTCACAATTTGAATAATTAGTACTTATAGTCATCATGGATTAGCTCTTGTAGAATGATTCAATAAGATATTAGCAGAGATGCTTTATAAAATCCAATATGTCGTTGAATCAATATCTAAAAATTCTAAATTAATAAGAGAGTGGGTCAAGTATTTGCCAGAAGTAATAGATTATCTTAATAATTATTCAACACATCTCATTCGAGCTCTAGATTCATCAAAATGGGGTTTAGCTCTAGCAAAAGCTATTAAATTGGAACGAGTAGAATCTAGGCCATCTACAAAGTATAAGCATCCTATTGGAAAGGATGAGAAAAATAAGTTAAAAAAGGGGGATAGTGTTCGCTATCTGCTTGCTAATGCTGAATGAAAAGGAGGTATGGAGAATCAGAAAAGGGTGATGGATCTCACATTCAGTCCAAGCATTCATAAAATTCAAAAAATTATTATAACGAAGAATGAGCCAATTTTATATTATCTCAGAGATGATGACGATGAATATTCTCCAAAGCGGAGGTTTGTACGTAAAGAGCTCATGCATATAGATCTAGAAAAACTTCAGTATCTGCTTCAGAGTATATTGAAAGAAAATACTCACTCCAGATCTGTTAATTTTGTTTGTATTATTAATAAAATAACCAAGGCTCAACAATATGCCGAGAAGCGTGGCAGAAAATGTCTTGGTAAAACTGGCCAAATAAATGATTTCAATGTATATCTCTAGTCATGTGAAAATGGAAACCATCAGTAAGAATATTTATATTCATTAATAGTTACAAAATTTGAATAGTATCCAATTTATTTCTATTATAGCGATGAGCGGAGATATAGATATATTTTTGAGGATCTGTTAGGTAAAAAATTTCCATCTTGTAAATCATCATTTTTGAATGGAATGCAATTAGACGGGTATAATGAAGAGTTAAAATTAGCATATGAATATCAAGGATCCCAATATTTTCATCAGAATCCAATATTCCATAAGCGAGACAAGACTGACTTAGATTCACAAAGATCACATGATCAAAAAAAACAGAATATATGCAAGGAGCAAGGTATATATCTCATTAAAATCCCTTACTCTGCTGATTTATATGAATTTATCTGAAATATTTTAATTAAGAAAGGTTATTTACAGGATAAAAATTAAATCTCTAAGTGCTCATCTTAGATGTGAATAAAGATAAAACTCTAAATATTTATCTGGTTTGATTAATATTTTTTGGATATAATAATTAGTGACTTATCCGATCAGAATGAAAATAGAAAAGCTCAACCCTGTTGAAAGGATGGTTTTGAATATTGACGAATACAAAAATATAGAGAGATTTAATGGCCTTAATAGTACACCTCAATGGCCATTCAATTTATTAGTCAGTGGATGAACAAGATCAGAAAAAACTAACGAAGTTATCAATCTTTTACTTGGAAATAAAATGTATTGATTGTTTAGTGGGAAAAAAGGCAGAATGAGATATATTAAAAATGATGATTTGATTTTGATCGGTCATCAAATTAATGAGTCCAAGTATAAACATCTCCGAGATTGTTATAAAATAATTGCAAATAGCCCCAAATAATATCGTGAAGATGTTACATTCCGAGCAATGAAACCTGATAAAATGCCAAAGATTGATGACTTTTCTCCTAAGAGAGGAACAGTAGCTGTATTCGAAGATGTATGTACTGAACCTAAAAAAATCCAGAAAAAAATTGCGTGTTATTTTGCTGAAGAGAAGCATCGTAATATTTCTAGTATATACATAACACAATCTTTCTTTGACTGTCTCAAATTAATAAGAAATAATCTCGATTACATAGTCCTCTTTAATGGTAGTGGTACATATGATGAGCTGGTTAACATTGCCCGATGATATACAAAAAAATGACACAATATTGTCAATATACTTGATAAAAATTTGCAAGATAGAGATTTTATTGTTATTGACTTAACTAGAGCAAAAGAAGACCCTCTATATCTTCGCAAGGGATGGGACCAAGCTCTTGACCTTTCCAATGAGTAAGCTCGAAGAGCCATGAGTGTAACTCACTCCTATGGGTCTGCTTCGCAATAATAATAACAAGCACGATCTATTATTAACACTAGAGATTTTTGTGTCAGATGGAAATGGGTTGATATAAAAAAATTAAAGTAAAAAAATGTTTGGAAAAAGATATATATCATATTATGTAGACCCAAAGGGTTATTGCAAAGTAATAATAATGAGTTCCACTCTATCTACTGTTTGTAACACATTCTGCATCCACTTTTCTGGCTTCGAGTGATAGAGTCACGAGAAGATGGGGTTGATAAATCAAATAAATACAGTAGATGTGATAGGTATTAATATATTACATTTCTAATTGTTGAAGATGCTTACTAAATCTATCTCATAATTGGTTTTTCTTTCTATCTATCCAATCGTATGGAATGTAATATTCTTCATATTTACTATTATGAAAGAAACTAAGCATTTGTGGGCTATTATATTTTTTATACATAGCAATTTTCTCAGCTTTCCACTGATTGAATTGATCTCGAGTTTGAGAATTTTTCACTTTACGACTAGTTAAATCTAGAAATTTCTTATCATCTGGAATATTATCATTTCTCATTGCATTCCAAGCTTGGGTTGCTAATGATTCAGATCTATTCTTATAATTTCGATAAGCTATTTGTATAATTCTTGCTTTTCCAAAATCAGTCTTTGGTTTATTATATTCATGATCTCAATATTTCTGCATCAGATCTTTAGGTTCAAGATGATCAATATACCTCTGTCTAGTAAAATGGAATAATTTTTTAGGATTCATATTATCGATTTTTATGAGTTTCCAGCAACCAAAACAAATAGCTATATGACTTTTATGAATCTTTGGTCTGTAGTAATCGAAATTGACAAATTTACCTTTATCAAATAACATAAATAAATAATATTGATGATATACACTAAATTTTCTAGCGGTTAATAAATCTTGTAATAGAATTCTTACTCGTATTGCCTATTGAACCGGTGTTTTATTCTGTTTTATGATAAATAATGTATCAAATAATCTCTCATTATTGAAGAGTTCATCATATTATTTACCATCAAAAGCAAAATAATTTCCAATATATTTTCTGACATATTTCATATCATATCCAGGACGAATGTTAAAAGGTTTGGGTAATGTTCTATCTTTCTTATCAAGAATAGTTATAACATCAAAACCAGATATATTTATCACTTATAGAGAATATTATATTTAGCGGTTTTAGTGTTTTTGACCTATTAGATTTGGTTCTTTATAGTATAAGAATATATGATTCATTTTTAGTGCAGATTGATTATTAAATAAGTTGTGTATATTTGTCATATTTTGCGAGTGATATATATGATGAGGCCAATCAAAATTTTAATTTATTTTTTATGTGCGATTAGACAGATTAACTGCTAGATAACAGATAACCGACAACAATTAATAAATTGATAGGTGTTAGTTCATTTTGACAATGCACATTTCATATAGACGTACGAGTTAAATAGCGGTAAAGCTTATTGCAGGTACAAAGTGCCATTTCTCCAAAATAAGCAGACCATAGACGATAAATTGAAAATTCAAGACTCTGTCTCTTCTCCGAATTATGACCCTTCGGATCTATAAAAAATTGGGTTATTTAATAACTTTATTAATGTATGAATTTGGATGTGACATCGATATCACTGGTGCAGTAATGTGGTGCAGTAATGTGACGCAGTAATAATTATATTCTATTTTCCTTTTTTAAAACTTCAACTATCACATAATCAATATTTTCTTGACTTAAGTTTGAAATGTTTGACACTGAAAATGATCTAATACCTCTTATTTTCTCTTTACCAATACTAACAAATAAATTATATATTTTTCCCGCTCTCTCTTTTCTTTTTTTCAATGCATCATTAGTGATATTATCAGGGAGTTGTTTCTGGATTTCATCATTAACAAGAGCCAAGCAAGCTCATTCCCCATATTTGAGATTCTTGTAATGATCAAAATATTTTTTCATAGCTTCACCAAAGTTAAAATAACTTTTAATAACTTCCCTACTTGCTATCTCACTTTTAGATTCAGTCTGCGTAATTTTGCTATAATGATACAAAAAATTATTAGTGTTTTCGTTGACTTCTATTGCTTTTTCAGAATTTTTAGGTATCATTGATGTCAATTCCTCAATAAGTTTTTTTAATATAGGAGAATCTTCTTTTGAAACTTGCTTCTTTACTTTCTTACTGGATAGTTTACTGACAGTTTCATCAACACGCTTTATCTGGGATGTATCTTGAAATATTGTAAAATCTGGAGATATATTCATTGGATCAGTGATATATAGACTTCCAGGTATACTCTTGACCATAGTTTTTATCTCCTTTTCGCAATTCGGTCTTGGACATATTGAATGTTTTTTGATGGAATTTTCGATACAATCGTGATGATATATATAACCGCAAATGAGTATGGTAATCAGGTTTTTTATTTCATACAAAAAAAGTTCTTGGTTGCATAACGAGCATGGATCTAGTTCCAGAACATCCACACCTGCAATCTTTTCTGAGAATGAATTTTTTAGAATATTTAATGCAAGGGATTCGAGAGTTGAGATATTAGCAGACATAGCGTAGTGTATAACCAGATAGCGAAGCTAGTGTCTCTGACATATAAATTTTCTGTATACTTAACTCATTTTTTATAACGGATTTAGTGCCAGAGCGAAGCTCATTGTTCTACAATAAGCACATATATCACATTTATCACGATTAACAAAACCAATTTCAGATATTATGAAAGCTAATTTTAGATTTGGTGATCATTAATTACTTTTACTCAGAATCGCTCAATATTTATAGGAAATCATAGATGATTTCAACCTTTTTTCTCATATATTCAAAAAAAGATTATATAACTATCCTGCATATATAGATAGTACAATCATCTGGCTTCAAGCAAAAATTGCGAGAAGACAGGGCAAAGATTAACATTAATTTCACAAAACAGTGGTGAATTAGCTTAGTCTCTTATGATAATTCCTGATTTGCATATCTCATAATAATGATCTTAAATGAAAATACCTCTTATTACCACGCATAAAATTGATTATCAGGAAAAGAATGACCCTTTGTTTGAAAAAGTAATAGCGGAGCTAGTGTCTCTGATATATAAATTTGTGTTTTGCTAAAAATTCTCAAGTTATGCGTGACAAATTGTTATGCCGATCACTTTTATCAAAAAATTACGGGATGTAATGTCTAGAAAAAATTAATTACATAACACAGATGTTCGATCAACACATTACATGTTATATCACAGAAGAAAATGGAAGGTCATGAAACTTTTCATGCATGATATAGAGTGAAGTTCATTACAAAGTAATATTCATATAACCTGAAATCGATTGCGTAACACAACAGATATTTGATCAATACATCACATACTATACCACAGAATAAAATCGAAGATCATGAAACTTCTACATGCATAATGTAATCGTGTGACCTGAAATCGATTGTGTAACATAGCAGACTATACCACAGAATAAAATCAAACTTTTCATGCATGATGTAATCGTTAATTGTTGCCACAAATTCCAAATCTGATTGTCCAACTCATGACATACATATTTTTTTTGTGAAAAGTTTTTTCATTATGCATTTGCATCGCTCCAGTTCCACATTCCCTAAATCTACCATTCCCATACCTAAATGAGACCAGAAATGAGCAGAGGGAATGTTTTAAAAGAGCAGTATATTTATATTGTAATTGTTCGTCATTTTTACTTGCGATATAACAAAGCTTTTATTACTTCAAACTCGACTAATCAATATGTCTGCTGATTTACAAACCAAAATTCATAATTTTTTGATAAATGCTGAAGAATGTCATATAAATGTCATCTCCGTTGTTCACCAAGACTTGGAAAAGAACCCCTGGATTCCGCAAAATGAGTTGAGGATAATTGTAGACTGAGTCATTGGTTATCTTAGTAATTTGTATCCAAATGGGTCTTTGCATCAATGAAAGCTTTTTAGAATTCATTCACAGGTTAGCTATTGATTTTTTTTTACAAAATCATTTCATTATATGATGATATTATGTGGTCGGCTATTAGATTCATGTACTGAAAAGTAGCTCAATTATCCTATTAACCTGCTTCTAATAAACACTTGCTCAACAATGGAGGGATATCTAAGCTATAGACTGTTATGCAGTAATGTAGTTTATCCTACTAACCTATTGATGAGAAAAATTTATCGCCTGTACAGAGGATAATAGGGTTATATTATTATGTAGAAAATTAGTATCACACAGAGTTTTATTGGCGTGACAGCTGCACAAAAATGATAACTTTGCATATGTACTGATAATATATACATTTTTTTAATAATAAGTTTTTTTTATTACTGAAAACTAATGTATATTTATTTTTTAGTTTGAAGATGCTTTTGAGGGGATCTCTACATTGTATGATCTTGGAGTTGTTAAAATAAATAAAGAAAAACCTCTTAGCTCGGACCAAATCAGAAACAATATGATTGAGCTTCAAAGAAAACTCAAAAGAGATATGACCCCCCTATATCAACATTTATATTCTGGTATAAGAGTAATGTCTATTGAGGCGTTGTCTTGAAAAGATCCTATAGCTAGTCAAGTCATCAGCGATGAATTGAAGCTCATAAATGATTTACCAGGAAATTTAAGAAAAGGGTTTACGGTAAAGAATTATATGTATATTTAATCACGTTACCTTTATTAATACTATTAATAATGTTTATTATTTACATTAAAAACTTGTTCGTAAAATAATGCCCACATCCATGCCAATGATTCAAGAAATATGTAGAGAATTTGTACTAAATTTTAAGAGGCGTGAAATCAAAATAAAATCAACCAAATTAATACATGATGGAGCTTGGAAAGAATCAAAAGAAGATATCAAATACGTGGTCAAAGAAATTCTTAATATTTTGAAAGATATTTGGAATAACTCAGCATTTGATCCTGAACTCACAAAGACATTAAATGAGGGGACATACCAATCAACTGTCATTATACCTGTTATTCGAGCTTCATTGAAAAATCTCCCCATCAGAGACACTTTTTTTATTAGCATATCGGAAAAGCAAAGTATTGCAAGTGCTAATAGAAAGGGAGAAGGTTACATGAGAAGATATCCAGATATTATGCTTGTAGTGAAATACTTGGAGATGGTTTTTGAACTCATGTACGTAGAATGTTCTCATTTAATTTCTAGTTTACAAAAAAAGACCAACGATGAGATTAAGTTATGGCGAGAAACTAATAACGGACTATATTAGATACGCCAAAGTCTTAAACTGGATAAGAATCAGTTTGGTATTGTAGGTATGCAAGTAGCAGGTAATGTATTGCATTTGAATCTTCTAGTACGAGATATGGTTAATGTTCACTAATATTACCATTTATAATTTGCTGAGATTCCTGTATAATTTTCGGATGAAGCCGTTGTAACTAAATTTATAGAAACTTTGTTACTTTTACGTAATATAATAATTACTAATTTATCTTTACTATATCACGCACCTACTGCCACATCGCAAAGGCAAATGGAAGATAGTACTACAGTTTCCACTCCACGAGATGATAACTAGACTTCATTATATGTACTTTTTATATCTTGTATTTATCTCAATAAAGATGGCCCTGATGGCTGGATTATTATATACTTTGTGTAATATATATGATTAAGCATTCGCCAGCCTCCGGTTAAATTTTTTAGATAATCGTTACGCATTATTTATCAGACATATGATTAAGTGTCAAGTCTCGTCGCATGCTGAAAATTAAATGCATGATGTTTGTAATATACCCAAAATAGATTATGTAATGATTATCCCAGATATAGAATAACACATTATCAATTGCCTCATCTTGATTGAGTGATCGTCTGATATATTTCATTTATCAATTATTTCCCACGCTTCCTGCGATATGAGATTATAATTATTTTTTCTTGGCAAAAGTGATCAGCATGACAAATGGTCACGCACTAGTAATTTTTTCATACATCATATATGTATAATCAATAATTTTTCCAGAATAACTTTCTTAGCGAAAGTGATCTGCATTCAAAATTGGAACGGAAATTCTAATTAAAAATTAAATAAATCTGTTTTATATAAAAAATTACTAAAATGCAATCTGAGTTTGATTTATTGAAACAACAGATTATTAATCTTGAGGCTGAGAATGCGAAGCTAAAACAAATTATTGAAGAAAATGCTAAACGTGAAGCTGAGAACATTAACCTTAAGATGGAACTAGAAAATAATAAAAAAGATATCACCTATCTCTCAGCTGAAAATTCTGAGCTTAAAATCAAAGTAGCAAAATTAAGCTATGATTTCGAGGAAATAAAATCAAAGAGAATGATTACTGATTCTCTGGAGTAATTGTCAATTTCCGAGAAAAAGATAGTAAGTGTTTCTACCGAAATGGAAAATTCTAGCATTACCCCTGAACAAATAGACATACAAACTGGAGATATTTTGGCATTAGATATATCTGATAATACTTCAAATTCTGATGATATTCCCACAAAAGAAATTTCACCACCTAATGAGAGTCAACCCGATAAGAAGAAAGCTATTACTCCTGACCCTATAACCGGAATAGAACATAGCTCAACCCAGATCCAAAAAACTGAATCATTTACAACCTTTTTGTCACAAAATATTATCGATGATGATACGGATGAGATTCTTAATTCTGTAGAAATGAAATATAAAGAATATGTTAGTAAAGCGATAATGGAGAGAATTAGGGAAAAGAAATTTTAAGATCAAAATTCATCTTTGGATAGTACTTCATCAGAATCATCCTACGAAAATCAAAATCTGGAATCATCTATAATATCACAATCTATCTCTAATAATTCTAAGTTATCTTTGGATAATAATTTACCATGTGATTCTGAGTCTAAATCATCCACTAATATATCATCTAATCAGAGGCACGAAGTACTTTGCTTCGCAAAAATTCCTTATAATCAAAAAGTAGAACAAGATTTAAGACTTGAGCTATCTAGTTGCATCAAAGATAATAACCACAAGATTAGTAAAGTATCTGATATTCAAATCTCTGAATTCTCTTTAGAAGTGATTTTATCAGGATCTAATAGCATTACGTCACAAAATATCATTGATCTATTTAGGATAGCAATGAAGATTCGACAAAAGGAAAGTTTGTGCTGGTATTGTTATTATAAAGCATACGAGAATAGAGTCAGTGATGTTAAAACTGTAAATAATATTGATGACCAATCAGCAAGGATATTAGTATATAATGAAATCAAATTACTTCTTCCTGATATTACTGATGTCAACTTGTGTAAAATAACTTCCAGAGCAAAAAAAGTCTATATATTATACGAAGGAATAGGAATAGATAAAATTAGTCAAGTAACTTATAGCGCAAGTGCTATTTCAAGTTTAAAGGATATTCAAATTCAAGGTATTGTGAATAATTTTTCCAAGTTGATTGATACGAATTGCCAGGCACAGAATGCCATTTCTTCCAAAATAAAAGCGATCAGCATGACAAATTATCACGCACATATGTCGGATCTATCTAACACAAATGATATATCAGATACTAAGATAAATCTATCTTCTATTTCTATCGATTTGAAAATCAAGAAAGTATTATCAGAAACTGGAATAAATGTATTGCCTTCAGATACAAAAACTGATGTTATTAAACCACCTGTATCTTGACCTCCTATCTCTATTTTACCTGATAATCCAGAAGAAAAGCGAAAATTCATTATTAATAAAGTGCTAGAGCAGTTCCCTTATTTATCTTCAAAGTATAGCAGACCCGAAGGAGCGATCCTAAAGAGTCATAAAAATCATGATTATTTCGATTTTAATAGTTCAGTATCCTGCCCTATATGCAATAAAGATCATAAAAAAGAAAATATAAGAGATAATATAGAAGGTAGATGGGGTAGTGGTGATTATGTCAATACAAGAACTTATTATCTGCAATGCTGTGAGGCCTATCAAAATTCAATCCAAATAGTAACAGTGAAAGCGTAGAGCAATAAGCATGTAGGATAAATATGAGATCACGGACTTTTTATTTGACATGTTCCATGAGATACGGAGTGTTATTTCTTCGAAATACTTCTATGTCGATCCTACCTGTAATGTGATTGGTTGATAAATTTCCAACTATTAATGGTTTTTAATTATTCTGATTGGATGGATGAATAATGGGAGATCGGTGATATATTGTAACGTGAAATAGCAAAATAAATTAAATATATTTTTATTATGTATCATAGTAACAAAAAATATCTTATGAATTACGTGATCAGATTTTCAAGTATATTGGTTTCAGTCCTGAAGAAATCTGTCTTCCAATTACGAATGAAGATAAACAGCTTTTTTGAGAATTAATAGCAGATCAGGAGGAGATGATTGATATTGTAATGAATGAATATTGATTTTTACTTTATCACGGACATAACTATAAGGACAAAAAATTAATACATATAATGTGGATATATATATGTACTGAAAAAAGTGCTGAGAAAGTATTGATTGAGATACCTCCATCGAAAATATTATCTAGAAAGGTTTTAGCCCATATCAAAGAATGATTTAAAGACCTTCCACTCGTATCAGTTATTATAGTTGATTAGATAGATCATTACTCTGGAATGCGGACACAGTTAGTATGCTTATTTTTACGATATTTTTGGATAGGAGAAACAACCTTTTTCTTTTTAAAATGAACATGATTCTTTTGGGATTTTATTGGGTCGAAATCATACCAGTCTGAATTCGTGGATTTTGAATCGGAGCTGGATAAATCAGTCTCTGTCTCAGATTTGTTGTGAAATATTCCATGATGTTTCTTTCGTTGCTTATTATTACAAAATAATGATGATGCAAAGTATCGAGAAAGCTTAGCTTCAAGTCAAAGACTCATCTCCGATTCCCCTTCAAGACTATCTTCGATATTTGAGAGAACTTTGTTAATTATATTTATAACCTCCTCTTGAGCTAGACCAGGCTTAGATTCTGTTAATTTAGAAATAAAGTCCCATGACTCAGAGAATCATCTAGGCACGCAAGTGTTATTGTTCCACAATACGGTCTGCTTTGCAATAGATAAGTTATTTTTAGTAGAGCTGGCTTTGTTAAAATCTTTATCGATTAATGGGATACTCATACCATCTATCTTGATTTTAGCATGAGGATCATGGCTTCCTTTAGAAGATAATTTAAAGTTCATTTTAACTTCATGTACCCACAACCACCCTCAACCCAATACCAGATCAAATGTTGGATTCTTGCGAATTTTGAAGTATATTACATCAGTATAATCTAAACTTTACCATTTTTCTTTATAGTGAAACTGTAAATCTAAGCAATTTATCTCATCTATTATATCTCTATAGAGACATTCTGTAGGACCACAGCTAGGACGTATTCCATAGTTCGATTTAAGTTTAATGAACAGCCTCTTGCTAATGGTATTAAACTTCGATGATGTATCAATTAATACTTTTACTAGGATTTTTCCTTTGACAATAGTATTAACGAATATGTTAAGTATATTTAATAATGTATATTACCATAAAAAAATAATCTGGTAAATAATTAACCATTTTCCACTGCTAAATAAAATTATTTGTAACTCACGTTGAAGGATTCTCTCTGAGATGATTAATAATTGCAGAAATAAGATCTGTTTTATCTGATATATGACTCAAATAGTAATCTCTAAAGGCCCTGGTTATAGCTATCCCATTTCGTCGACCAGTAAAGATTGAAATAAGTGGAGGTAAATCAGAAATGGAGAATTCATCATTGGAATAATCTGAAATAAGTGAAGATAGATCAGAATCTGAGAATTCATCATCAGAATAAACTGGATATTTAATTTTAATTTTTGAATTAAGTTTCTTTATCACTTCTTCGCTAATCCCTTTACATCCCTCCAAACTAAGATATTTCAAATTATTACAGTTGTGGGCTATTTCCTCAAGAGCTTTATTACTAATCGAACAATCACCAAACTCAAGATGTTTAAGTTTTGGACAAGAATGTGATATTTTAGTGATACATCAATTAGTGAGACATATACATGAATTAAGACTCAGGTGTAATAGCTTTGGGCAATATCTTGCAATTTCTATAATTGATATATTAGTGAAACTCTTACTTTTGTCAAGAATAAGAATACATATATCTGGACACGAGCGTAAAATCATACTAATCAATGCATCAGAGATTTTTAAACCTTCCAATCTGAGATATAACATTGTTGAACAATAGAGAGGTTTTGTCTTTCCACACATAACTTTTTTAAATTTCAATAATTACCAATAAATAGTCTGAGATTTCTTTTGACCATACAGACCTCTCTGATAATCTTCATTGATAAACTCAATGTGACACCATAGAATAGGAGCACCATAGTGATACCAAAACTGATTAACAAATAAAGCAGAATAGAGGGATTGATCGATTTCTAAAAAATATAAGATCTGTTCTAGTAATTCGGGTAAATTAAAAATATTTCTCACAAAGTAAGGGTACTTACGTGCCAGACCCTTTGGAGAATTGGAGATTCGATGCTTTGCATCATCATTTCTCCGCAATAGTTATGCCATTTTTAAATTATATATTATATATCTTTAATCAAAAAAAACAGCTAATGTTCGAATAATTAATTTTAGGCATATATATTATGGATTTTCCAGATATTCTCAATTATACTTAATCTCATAACTAGTTCCATCGAAGAATGTAAGAGTTTTATTTGGGAAGTCCACTTTCATTGCATTTTTCTGGAACCATGGCTGACCCAATATCAGTACAGATTCAAGTTCAGGTTCATTGGTAACGAAAATATTGGTAACTTTTACTTGCTCCCATTTCCGATCTTGAGACAGAACTGAAATTTCCATTGTACGAATTATTCCCAATATATTGAGCTCGCTAATGAGACTGTATATTTCTGTATCAGATGTATTATCAATTTTCAAGCCTACTATTTTTGCTATACTTTCGTATATAATATTATAATTAGCATCAGAATCTAATATAGTTTTAACTGGTACTTTGTTAATTTTGCAAGATAAAATTCTCATCGTGATGTTTTATTATAATAATATATTTAATTCTGCATTTTTAAATTCATATCAATAAATAATAATTTCGCATTTATAATGACTGAAGCTAATAGTAATATTAGACCAGCTCATCAGAATTTACAAGAGAATGATAATGAAATCACATCGCTAATAGAATCAGTAAAAAAATTATCAATATTGATCAATGATAGGGATACAGAAGTAGTTTGTGATTCGGATTCAGAATGTCCAATTATCACTTATAAGATTGTGAAAAAATTGGGTTTTGAAAAAGATAAAAGTTTACCCAATAGTGAAGCTAGTACCAAGGCACATATTACTGATAAATTGGTATCTGGTATTGTTAAACAGATATCACATAGAAGAATTTCAATTTCTCTTCACCAATTAATGGAAATAGTAAAACCTGAGATTGGGCTAAAGATTATTGACTTAATAGTAAATCCAGATATTTCTCGAAGAAATCATACACCATCTAAGGCTAAAAGAAAAAAGAGATTTTTAAATGATACAGCATCTTTGTCCTCATCCTCGCCTTCATCTGGGTCTGATTCTGAATCCTCTTATGATAATGAAGATTTTACTGTAGATATGGTAAAAGTGAAGAAGTGTAATTAATCTTGATCATAGATTTGGAAAGGTCTTGCCTTCTCAGCACTAAACCCATGAGGCCTATAATTGACTATAACGTAATTTTGCATAGGAGAAGTATGGTTATCAGATGAATGACGTAGGTATTCTCCAGTAATTGTATAAGCGTAGACCATATTCTTAGCCTCATGTACTATCACACTATAAACAGCACCTATTTTTTGTAAGTATTTGAGAATTAAATCATAATCTTTTAAGAATTTATTAAACCATTTAACTTCTGGCTTATCTGAATCACCCATTTATCCAGATGATATAGCACGCTGAATCCAAGTGAGTAGTTCTTTAGCTCATTCTTGATTCTTTTCCATAGATCTAAATTTTCTAGGAATATCTGATTGACCCCGATTTTTTGCATATCCTGTTACTCCAGCATCTGTAATATGTAAAGTTGTAAGTTCAGCAGGATGAATACAAAGTATCACCATGACATCAGCAAGAGCCCAATAATTGGGCAGAGTTTTTAAATTATACGTATCTAACCTTTCTTTGACCGATTCTAATGTAAATTCATCTGGATAATTGATACGTTTAGTTTTAGCCTTTTTCCGATTGACACTTTGGATTTTGTTGGCATCTTCTATAATATTTGGAAATTTTGTAGCCTCGATTATCTCAAGTGATGCATTAAGATTTCTTAATTCTCTACGAAGACGAGTGAGACGTGATGAGCCAGCATTAGCATTTTTTGCTGATAGGGCTAAGGTATAAGCTTCAGCTCTTACATCTCTAATACTAAGTTTATCCTATAAAATCCATTGCGCCATATCTCTGATAGTTTCTTCCTCAATTCCTTTCGAGGGTTTGTTGGAAATTATAATATTTATATTTTTATCTGAGGTAGTTACACTGTGGTTACTTCCGTTTTTCTGGATTGAGAATAAGGCATTCACTTGATCTTCACTAAAGCCATATCTATTCTGTAAGATTCATTTAGTTATCTTTCTAATAATCTCCTCTTCCAAATCTTTTAGGGGCGAAGCTATAGCTATTTTGCAACTGTCCTTGATAACATTTATAATCTTGGCCTTACTACCTCTTTGATTAGGTATTAATATACTTACCTGATCACTGCTAAATTTAAAACCCTCTCAAAGACGTTGTCGATCTTGATTCCATTTTCTATCATCGGTAAGATTTTCAAGAAATTTTGAGGTGTATTTACTAAGCTCAGATACACTCATCTCGTTGTTGAGATTGTATTTTTTAATGATTTTAGTTATAATAGCTGACATGATCTAATATTGAGTAGGTTATGAACAATTCTTTAGGTTATTTACACTATAAAAAATATTTTTTCAAATTAAAATTAATTATCTGCGGATAGCTATACCCAAAAATTGAATGGGTCATAGTTATTATAATTTTATCAGAAAATAGATACGAACAAGATACGGAATAGATTAAAGATTTTAGAATCTATAACTTTACGTAATAAAATTACTAAAAATATTAATGGGATCAAAGAGGATATAGTATTACTTAATGAGGGTTTGGAAAATTTAATCTATATATGCCAGGTATATGATACACATCAATGCCTTGGGTCAGATCTGTCAATTTGAAAGTTATCAATATATAGGATATAACAAAAAAAATTTATAGCTTCGAGTTATGGCAATTTAGGCTATATTAACATCATTTGGTACTATATTTATTTTTTATGTGTCAAAGATGCTAGCTTTGCTATAATACTTGGAATAGATTCTGGTATTTTTCTATACTTATAGACTATTTCTTGTAAATATCGGATCTATTTTCCATTATATTAATCGGTGGTATCATAGCTGGATGGGACAGAGTATTCATGAATCTAATTTGCTCAGGATAGTAATAATCCATAATATCCAGTAATTGTAGAAATTCGGCTAGATCTTTTACGTACTTGAAATCATTGCGTATTAGTCTGCGGAATATTGATCCGTTGTGATCAATTTCTCTTTTGGTTAATAAGTTGACTATTTTCTGGGGTGTTTCCATTGGGAGTTACTAGTTATAAAAATGATAATAGTTAATTGTTACTTATGAAAATAATAAGTTTAATTGGTTATTTTTTCTTTTTTTTTTCCTCTATGTCTCTCAGAAAAAAGATGTATATGTTAATAGCATTTATCTGGCTTCGAGATTATAAACTGAGAAGATGGAATATATATCTAGTAAATTGCTTCATATATACAGATATTAAGCATGCAAAATTTCTCTTATACGCTTCTGTTTATAATATTTATATGCTCTTTCCCTATCTTGACCACACAGAACACAAAGCTGAAGACTCGATTTAGTTCCTCACCCACATCCTTTACATGGCTAGGGGATTATTAAACCCTTTCAAATCTTAAATGCATGGGTAGCACAATATTGTCCTTTTGCTAGGATCTTGCATAAATAGGTCTCCCTGACTAATAATCAATTACAAGGCATTTTGATTTGATATCACAAAATGGTTATATTATTCTATTAGTATTAGTACTTTTATATTTAAAATTAAATTCAAGAATGAAAAATTTACCAAATATTGTTTTTAAGAGTTACAAAAACCAGTATATATAACATAAAGTTTGCGTAATATTTTTTATCTAAAAATTTTATATTAGCTAGTTTGTAGGAGCAAAAAATCTCCCTATATTGAAGCTCCTACCTGCAAAATTTATCTATTTGCACCTTATTGATTAAGCAATTATCATAACATACCATTTTTCTGGAGTATGTTAACCGTTTTTTTCCATTCCTCATCAGTATCCAGCCATGATAAAGTAATTTTATCTTTCTTGAGAGAACGGTGGATTATTTCTTCACTTATTAATCTTTCTCGCACTGTCATATCCATATATTCACTGGGGTCTTCTTCGGCCTCCTTTGCAAAACCACACATTCTCGCATCAGTCTGCATTCTATCATGGAATGCTATGGAATCAAGCTTATCTTTTTCAGTAATAGTAACGAATTTATCAGGATCTTTACCAAGCTCAATAGCTTTTTAATGGAGATGGGCTTCTCGTTGCTCCCAGATTAAATAATCAGATGGATATATTTCCAATTGGGTGTTGACTTCTTCATTACTAGATTTTAGTTCGTCATTCACAGGTAAGTCAGGAGATATCTCGGACTCATTATTTATAAACCCAGCTTCATCACTCACTAATTCAATAATTTCCAGAGATTTGGATTTATTGTCTACAACTTCTATGTTCACGATCTTGGGAGGCAGAGATATATCAATAGACTTGGATGACGAAGCAACTGGAGATTCTGATTGATCTGTTATAGAATTGAAGAGGTCTTGGGTCGTTTTAGTAATAGGTGAGATGGATACTATTTCCTTATCTTTTTTGATATAATTGGTGGTCAATGTCTCAGCTATCTTTTTTTCTGATTCGGATGTAATAACTTCAGGTACATCAAATACAGGAATATCTGTGGATGTGTTAACGGGTATCTCGTCTTAAGATGTATCAGAAAATTCTTCTATATCGATACCCGATTCGCGTAGTTTACTCATAATTTTGGATTGATCAAGAGTATAGACCCAGTCTCTTTTTCTATTGATTCGTGCTTACTTGCGTTCTATACTAATTGTTGAAGGAGTTTTTCCAAATTTTTTGTTAGTAAATGGATTTTTACCATTTCTTTCACACCAAATACGATATTCCTGATATAAATTTGAAAATATTGAATTCTCAGTTCTATTTTCAGGCCAAGATAAAATATGATCGATTATAAATCATTTCGGGTTTGGTAAATGTTCCAACATTATATCTGTTTTCATTTTAGTAGTAGGAATATCTTGTGGATTCCAATCTGAGATATCAAGACTGAGTAAATAAGCCATAACTACATTTGGTGCGTTAGGGTATTTGAGTACTTTGACCAAATTCTTAAAATATACCATGTTATCTTTATAATGGAAAGATATATCAAAACACATGATACGATGATTACCTATTTCTATCTAGAGTGGAGCATCATGATTACTTAATACCATAAATCCAGCATAATCTTTTATAACTTTTGGTTTGATACCTTTACGTTCAACTATTAAATAATCTTCTGTGATAAGTGATTTAAGATGATCATTATATTTATTTCAATCTCCACTAGACATACCTGTTTCATTCATAACAATTAGTTTATGAGCCTGAATGCAACTATTAAAATGTCCCAATATTTTTCCAAGATCAGATGTTACATAGAAAAGCTCTGATCCGAGGACTTTCTTACCTATAAAATCAATTAAGATATTTTTTCTGCAACCTGGTAAGGAATGTAATACTTGAATTATTCCAGATTTTTTAGATGGTTGTTGTACTAGATATGCACACCAGTACCAGAAATATTTACTAAGCTCTTCATTTTCATCAGAGATTATATTTTTTGCATGCCATAGAATTGGATCAATAATAGCTAGATTAATCTCAATTACTGGTCAGACTTTGAATCCTAGAAAGAGATTGAAGAACTTGATATTAGAAAATGAAGTATCTGGCGGGTATGGTAAGAAATCAACATTATGATAAAGAATCAAACCTTTGGTAACTGCATGATGTATTAATGATTTTAATTTGATTGAATCCCCCCCAAGTTCAATTATATTAATTTCATATTTAGCAAGATCTATTTTGGATGCCATATCAAAGAAAAGACTGTTATCCGTATTTTCCATTTTAAGTAGCCAAAGTCTCGATATTATTTGCACACATGCAACTGTTGCTTGAATTACTTCATATACTGCACTGCGTGTATAACTTTGCTTGGAAGTACACATATCAATTAAGTCCCCCCATACAAAATGGTCATTTGGATCTGAAATTCTTGGTCGCTCTATTTTTTCTGGAGCTGGAAGTCTTTTTTCTTGCTTTTCAGTTGTTTCACTAATGATGAGTTTTAATGAAGATTTTTTTATACTGTTAGGTATCTCTTGATCTGCGTGATGATAATAATAGTGATACGTCTTTTTATTTCGAACTACATATGCAATATCATTGTTATGTTCTTGATTACATAGAGGGCAATGTGATCTTGCTATACGTCTTAAAGTGAATATATCTGGAGACACGGGATTTGGGTATAAAATATCAAAATCTTCGATATTCATTATATTGAGTAGTTTCTCTATATAATTGACTTCAGCTCCAATACTTCCATTATCTGCTTTACTATTTTTTACTATTTTTTTTGGGATTTCTAAGATCGGGCTATCTATAACTGATACTTCATCATTAGAAGGATGAAGCATAAAATCAAAAACATTCCTATTTTTAGAACCTAATGCTTTCTTTACATGTACGTGTTCTCTCATCTTTTCAATAAATTTTGGTGTTCCAAGTATTCGTAATGAAAATGATCTTTTATTTGCGATATTGTCAACAATTTCTTTGTCTTGTAAATCTACTAGAAGTTTCTTATGAACAAGTTCAGTAAATACTGCGACTTTGGCAATATTCTTAAGACGCATTCCAAATGTTAAGATATAATAAGACATTTTTTTTGAATCACTACTACTGGCAATAGTAATAGTAGTTTTGTCCCATTCTGGAAATACATCCAAACAAGTTTTTGTAAAAGCATTATAAAGTATATTTTTTATCTCTTTAGGTGTAAGCTTAGGTTCGATATTATCAAATTTTTCTCTTGATAAATCAAAATCAATAATAGGATGAAGTAGTTCATTTCTATCAATAAATTCATGTAACGAATAGTCATGATGATCTGTAAGTATAGCTTCTATTCCATCTTCGGAATCTATTCCGAGAAATTCTCTAGGTCTCACGCTATCATCCCAGATCTTGTATAGATATTCAGCTACACTCTTGGCTTTAAGCCCTCGGTGGTACAATACTCTGCTATTTTCTTTCTCTATCTCTATCTCCGGCTCGAGTTTTCTGGACTTTCTGGTCAAGATGGTACTCCCACTTCTGCTAACACGTGATCAATATTTTCTTGGAAATTTTGGGTATCCATGGTAAGTATATTTTACTGCTAGTATATTGTTCCAGAAAAAAAAGTTCAAAATGAAAATTAATTCTAAAGA
>CAJVPS010000233.1:0-30138 GCA_910591765.1 Ambispora leptoticha | reverse complement strand
ATTCTTTTTTAAATTTCATCCTAGGTGAGATTCGTTTCATCGATCTATACACTTCAATTCGACGAAAGATTCTTTTTAAATTTCATCCTAAGTGAGATTCGTTTCATCGATCTATACATTTCAATTCGACGAAAGATTCTTTTTTAAATTTCATCCTAGGTGAGATTCGTTTCATCGATCTATACACTTCAATTCGACGAAAGATTCTTTTTTCATTCTAAGTGAGATTCGTTTCATCGATCTATACACTTCAATTCGACGAAAGATTCTTTTTTAAATTTCATCCTAGGTGAGATTCGTTTCATTCGATCTATACACTTCAATTCGACGTAAGATTCTTATCAAATTATACCATCTTGGGGGGAGGGGGGAGGTGAGTATAGCTTGACGAATTTGTGGCGAAAAGTTCCTGAATTCTATACATATTACTTCACCAGCGCCATGAAGTTTCACAAGATTACCCAAACATAAGGGGGTTCTTCCCTATGCCAAATTGAATGGCCATACTATTAGGCATTCTTTAGGCAGCTTTAATTGTTGTTAAGAGAATCGCTTGCAGAGTCAAGATTTTTCTAAGCCTGATCTTTGCAAAGCTATTCTCTTTAATTCTAAGTCCATCGCCTTTCCCATTAATCCTTTTAAGCGCATGGCTTTGTCAATAGTCTATAAACGATTACAGAGAATTTTACTGGGTCTTTGGACCATTCTCTGGATCACTCTTGATAAAAATCTCAAAAATCGTTACTTTTTCCCGGTCTTTTTTTGTCAATTCTTTGGCCAATCATTTAATTTTTGATGATATCAATATATCACTCTATGTTCTGTCCACTTTAGTCGAGTACTCGTTCTCGATTATCATGAATTTGTTTCTTATCAACAATCATATCACACGATCTTTGATCAAAAAAATGGTGCGATTTAACAAATGGATTCTTTGAATAAATCCAATATACTAACTACTATTGTCCATTTAATAAAAAGTCCTGGAGAGTTTGATGAATTTCAACGGGTAAATACTGTTCCTCAAATCCGTATTGATTAAAGGGAATAATATTCACTCATGTCATCTCTACGTGTTGTGTATATTAGGCTTTAAAGGGAATAATATTTACTCGTGTCATCTCTACGTGTTGTGTATATTAGGCTTTAAAGTACTACTTGCATTCTTAGTTTGATAATTCCATTATTTTTCAATAATACGTAATTAATGTTCCCGTACGTATATTATGGGTTGTAATAACGAGTTGACAGTTAAACAACCAGTTATTCTCACCGTCGTGGACCACTTGTTATATATTGCCGTCAGCCAATATAAATGATCCATACTCGTAAGGGTTTAGATGCATACTTTGTATGGATTGTGTGAATATAATTTGTGTTCGGTTCAGGAACCCCGAACAGGTTAGATGTGAATTACACGTGACTTTAATTGATAAGGAAGATAGTATTCTCAATTAAATAAGCAAGATTATTTAAAATTCGGATCATAACGATAATTAAATTACGCTCGATTTAGCGATAACTATTAGCGAGCTTCTAGAAATCAGCCGATTTTTTTATTTGTTTAAATTAATAATATTTGTGAAAATAAGAATTTTTTCTATGTGCAAAGAAATAATAGAAACTTTAATATTTGAATGATGATTGATATTTAAAAATTTCTGTATATCAAGTCCATATTTATACATAATTGCATTAATATTTACTAACTGTAATAAATGTTCTTTTACTAAATAAAATCATACAATAATAATAATATATACAAAAAAAACCATTAAAAAATAATATACATGCATAATAAAGAAAAATATACATAGAATTATTTAAGATTATACAAATAATATACAATATCATTAAAATGCATAAATTTGAAATTAAAAAATGTCCGCCAAATAAAAAAAAGCGAATTATCATTCTTCAAATTTTTCATCGTCTTGTCTATTTTTATCGTTGATTAGAGAAGAATGAGGAAGAGGAGGGGGATGATAATGAGAAGGATGTTGAGGATGAAGGTCGAAATATTCTTTGCTTTCTGTTGTTGTTTTTATGCTTGTTATTTCCGAAGAATCGTTATTTGCATCCTCTAAATTTTCTGTATTATTTGAAGAAGGTGATGTCGACAGTATTGGTGGAGAAATCGAAGGGGAGAATAGTCCATTCACCATCCAACCGCCACCTTCTTCATTCACAATAACTCGATTCGGTTCAATTCCTTTATTTCGAGACAAGTGACATCATTAAATTTTCCCAAATAATTAGATTCTGGTTGAATAAAATAGAGTTTTACTTACCCAGAAAACAAACGTCACATAGTCGAATAGAACAGTTAGCAAGGCTATCACGCGGATTTGAATATTCTTGTTGATGCTGAGTCTGTTCAGCCAATAGTTCCAAAAAGAATTTCTCGGGTAATAGAGTAAGATCAATTGGTTTCTTGGTAAGGCATACAGTACATACTGTCAAAATAACAATTATCCATGATAATTAATAACTTGCATATTGAATAAAGAAAAAATAGATTTACAAATATAACATACCAATTTTTTTGCATCTAAAGCAAACATTCTAAAATCCATTAATTATTAATGTTAATATTATTTCAAATTACTATATAGAAAATGCGGTTATAATCAAAAAATTTGAATGCATACTAACCCGCCATCTGAATACACTAAAATCCACTTTACATAACTCGCATTGCTTTGCCACAATCGCATCGTGAATAGATTTAAACTGTGAGGATCATCAAATTCAGTTAATTGAGTTAAATCACAAAATAAAAACAAACAAAAAAAAATAAATTTACATTTTTCAATGTACTTGACTCCCTAAAGTACTCTCGGACATTAGGAACTAATGAACTAGAACTGAAGCTAGAGTCCTCTATCGAACGCTTTGAACTAATGGAATCGTTTTCCTTATTTTCGGAATTATTTGCCGATAATGATGATGATTTATGATTCCAAACTTGAACTCCAGGTGCAATATCTTCGTCCCGTATTGCGTCAGGGAACATAGTGAAAAAACAAGGATCACAAGCACGCACAATTTGATCCTCTTGTTCACTGGAGCCAGGTATAACAAAATTCTTTTTAAAAAAATGTAATGAAGAGAATATGCTCGCATTAGACGAATGAATAAAAGAGAATTTAGAAAACAAAGAATTTTAGAGAACTTACTCTAGTCGAGCAAGCATGACATATAATTTTTCCACAAGCACGACAATGATGTTTCCTTCGAAAAATAGTGAACTCGTCCAAACAGTTCATGCAACGATCAGCAGATGTATCGGGCACCCAAACAGGCGCGTGGTAATTCTCAACTAATCGTTTTCTTTTAAAAGTGTCTTTTCGGTCCATTGATATATTATCTTCCGCTATTTTTTCAAATTGTTAATTTTACAAATTGGAGCCCACACAAATTTGATTCGTTCGTGGTATACCAAAATCAAAATATCTTACCAATTTTTAAAGTTCTTTTCGCACAAAGGTATTCATTTTTAGTTTCACGAATGGCATTTATCCAAGCTTCTTTTTCTTTTAATGTGTCAGTATAGAGTGTGAAACTTTTTTTCGGACTCATTATTTGAAAGCTGTGTTTCATAGCTTTAATTAACGAATAGAAATGTTAAATGAGCTAAATTTAAAGGTTCAAATCATTTTATAAGGTTTGAAGAGGATATTTACTGGCTGTATCTTCCAAGGAAATTACTGTCACATCTTCCAGATCAATTTTTCGATGAAAAGTATAAAGGTTTTCAATTATACCAGGGCTAATAAAATTTAACTTTTTTTTGTTAAATTCGATCAATCCACGTTAATGAGAGAGAGATAAACATAACTAACGAACCTAGCATATATCAAAATATCCGAAAACAAAAAAAACTCGCGATCTTGATGATTCCGACGACAAATCTACAAAAAGTGAATCCCATTAAGGTTCTTTCGTAATTCATAAGACTTTCTCAGACATAAGATTTCCTTATACCTTCTTAATAGTCCCTCTTTTGATGAAAGTCCGAGCAGGCACCAATAAAACCTCATCGAACCCGGTCAGCGATTTCTGGATCTCAAGCATTGTGATGAACATCTCGTGTTGTCGTATGGTCTCGTTGACAAAAGTGGCAACGTGTTCAATAACTTGATATGCTTTTTTGAGGTTTAGGTAGTCCAGATGATTTTCGTCGGTTTTTTTAAGTAAATCTTCGAGTAGCATTTTGTAACGCGGGATACGTTGTACTGGCATTATTAGATATGCTTGTAGTGTTAAGCCTTTACATTGGCCGGTTTTAATTACATCCTAAAGAAAAAAAATTCCCAGCAAAAAAAGATTCGTTAGCTATAAGTTTAATTATTGGAAGTATAGGAGAGAGAATGCAAACCGACCCGTAAAAATGACGAAAATGTCGGGTTTTCGCGTAATTGCACATCAATAGCAGCAAGCGCCGAATTGAAATTTTTCACATATAACGAATACATTTTAAAAAATGGACCCTACACGAAAAATAGCATTAATTATACGTCTTGTATAATTTTCGATAACTCCGATTAATGAGAAATAAAAAAAAATACCATATCGAGAAATATATCTCCCACACATCCAATCTCGGGATTCCAAGTAATATCATCATCAATAGTACTTTCTTGCGAACCACCCATAATTCTGTCCTCTAATCTTCTTAATAATTCAGTATTCAAGCTTACAAGATCCAATAAATTTGCAAAGATCTTATTGATGGATTTTTTTGTTAATATTGGATTTGCGGTGGAAAGCGACTGAAGGAGAGGTTTTAGAAAAAGCTGAAAGTGATAGTATAAATTTAGTTATCCCGAAATAAAAGACTCATTTTTTTAATATAAAATCCCTATTTTATAATTTTGAAGTGATACACGTACTCGTTGTATGAGCAAAAGACAATCAACATAATGTCGTTCGGTGGTTAATATCTCCCACGCGATATTATGCCGTTTTTGCATCATCAAATTCATTCTTAGACGAACTGAGCCTCTACTCTTCAGCTGTGCATTAAGCATTGATGCTGATTTAGCAGAAGATATTGAAGATCGTAGCAAAAGTAAATTAAGAGCATCATTTTCATCAGTACAATATGATGAATCGCGTCGTGGATGATTCGAATTAGGATCAGAATTTTTCGATTGTTGCATTTGTTCTTCTTTTTTTGGTTCATCACCGCCATAATTGGCCTCATATTCTTCATATTCATCTTCTTCGAATACAGTAAAGGGTGTTATGGGGGTCAACGGCATATTTTCAGAACCATCAGAAAAAGGATTTTCTGATACATTTTCAAGACTTGTATAAAGGGGCACTGAGGCTCGACGCGATGTCAATACAGTATTACGTGAATTCTTGATATTATTTGGTGAACCTGAACTCGAAGGAGGTATTGAATATCGATGAGGACGACGATTATTATCTTCCTTTATTAATGATAGGGGCTGAAAAGAGATATGACGTGAAACATTTATCTGTTCGCTGATTATATGATCATTCTGAATGGGAGATGAGCTCAACGTTGAAGTGCTATCTGTTGTAATACTATCACGATTGCTTGTGTATATAGAATCTGATAGTGTGTCGTAGTCACTATCTTGTGTTGTGGATGTAGAAGCATGTGAAAGTGGTCTTTTTAAAATTGATATTGGTTCAACTGAACGATAACCATCAGAGAACTGATTATTGTTATTATCAACCTCATTACTATTATCAGGTCGTCTAAATAATTCCTCAAGGCTTTTAGGCACCTCACTATTACTAGGTGACGAATAAGAAGGCAATGACGACGACGTCGTCGTCGTCGTTGTGTTGTTGGTGGTGGTGGTAGTTGTTGTTGTGCTCATATTCTCGTGGCCACTTTCATTTTGATAATGCGGTAATTGTTCGTTCACTTTCCCCATTTCAGGCGGTTTAAATAGGAACCCATTAGAGATACGTTTATCACCTGGTCCCTTTTGCATTATTATAGACAGTCTCGATCTGGCAGAAAGTCCATTTTTGTCTAGTATAGGAGTCGGAAGAACTACACTAGGAGTTTCTGGTATTGGTGGGGGTTTATTAAATACCCATGACTGACGCTGGTTTGGTAATATTGTTCGACGAAAGGTGGGAGAAATGCTACTTGGAATGCTGTTATTCCCGGTAGCGCTTTCGTGGTTTATTAGTTGCGTTATTTTTGTGTTCACTCGTAGTGGTTTTTGCGCTCGTATTGCATTTTTCTTGGCGTCATTGTTCTTTGTGGATTCCATTTCTTTAAAATTATACTAAAGACTCTCGTTGATTGAATGAATAAAGTCAACGCAACACGCCAGTTTAACAGGAAGAACAAGAAGATAAGAAAAAAAAAGGGGATAAGTAAATAAAATATGAAATAGAAGGTAATGAGACATGTAGAAATTGTCGCGACTGTCTCTTTGGGAAAAATGTTACATAAATTCAGGGGCGTGTCTTAGTAATAACGGGTATTTTTAGTCTTCTATTAACTTCGGTTAGTGTTCACTGGAATTAATGTTAACGTTAATGCGTAAAGATAATGTACCACCGTTTACCTTGTTATTATATACACAATAATCACTTTATTGCAAAAGAACTTGACAGGATACATTTTTTTTGTTAAAATACATCGTGCAATTTAATTTATAAAGATTCATTTTATATGCAGAACAATGTTCTTTTAAAACTGCTTGTTAGATATGCTACTACTAAATACTAATTAATGAAGTTATATTTTTATCACATTCTCGGGACTTACAGAATGAATGCTAGCATTTTAGAATTCATCCTTTAGAGAATAAACTTTATGCTTCACTTTCTCAGTAGCAGCCCCAACACTATCTTTGGCGGATTCACCAGTCTCAGAAAGTTGATTAGAAAGTTCTGCAATAAATGCATTAACCTTATCTTCAGTGATTTCGCTCAAATCTTTAACATTCTCGAATTGATTTCGAATGATTTGTCGAAGGATTTGCAGTTGTCGGCCATTAATTTGTTGGTTAACAATAAGTTGTTGTTCAAGATTTTCAATGAGACGCGCAAGTTGTTCTTTGGGTGTGTCGCGACGAGGAGTGAATGCTTGTCGAACGGTTTCTGCAATGTTGTTTATTTGTTCGTTACTAACGTCTCGTATGTGCTGAGATGTCTCTTTAACTTGGTTGGTAGAAGAGTCGTATGCTCCTTTGACAGGATGGAACAAATATCGATTGATCGTTTGAACAATTTCGTTGAATTGGTCCACTGTCACGTTTTTGCCTTCCCCTATTTTTCGACTGAATTGATTGAGCGCGTATTGGATTTCATTGCGTACTCTTGAAAGAGTTCCCTCGGCATCTTTATAATAGTCTTGCACCGCAGAGTTTAGCTGTGCGTAGATGCTTTTTACTTGTTCTTGGGTTGCGATCTTTTTGTTGATCAATCCTTCTTGAAGAGCTTGAAGAATGAGCGCAACTTGAGTTTCGGTTCTTGCTGCAGCAAAACCAGTGCCATTAACCATTTGTTGAATTTCATCGCGGAACCAGTTGACTGTGTTTTTGGATATGTGTTTTGACTTTTGATAGTCTTTTTGAATTCGTTTGGTTGCCTCGTCGACGAGTCGATCACGTTGATCTTTGGCGTTGTAATATGATTTTTGTACTTGGTCAAGTGCATACAGGATATTCTCGTTAGTTTTTGATGATGTGTAAGAAATTTGTGATTTTATTTGATCAAACGCAGAATAGACTTGTTCTTCGGTGAGACCAGTCGACTGACGTAGAAATTCGATTGAATTGGCAATGTCTCGAGTAAAGTCATCGAGTTTATCCGAGGTCACTTCTTCAGCTTCAGCGTAACCTTTCAAAGAAAAGATCAGCAACACAATGTAAATGGAACATGCACAGACCATTACGTAAATTACTTACGATCTCCAAGATATGCCACGTATTCTTTGACAAAATCTTTAGCTATCTCTGCAGCTGACTTTTGCTCGTTTTTATTGCCGGGCCAATTTGATTTCACCAACTCAACTAATTCGTGTTTTTCAGGGATCCCGTAGTATCGAGTACGATGTTCCGCGAGCCATTCTTTGAGTTCGCTGGTTGTCCAAGTATCCGGATTAGTAGGATCTTTTAGTGAAAACCACAAAAATTTTAAATTAGTAAAAAATTTTCGAATATATTGCAAAAAAAATAAAAAAAGATAATTACCATGAGAACTACGTCGATGCGCGTAAGTAGCAGCAAGCAAAGCAATAATCATAATAGTAGAGAAAAGAAGAAGAAAGTTCCGTGCTCTATTGGATTTCATCGTTTGAGTGGCGTAATTTAGGTATTCACGATAATTGA
Source organism: Ambispora leptoticha (assembly GCA_910591765.1). Classification (NCBI taxonomy): domain Eukaryota; kingdom Fungi; phylum Glomeromycota; class Glomeromycetes; order Archaeosporales; family Ambisporaceae; genus Ambispora; species Ambispora leptoticha. Next base: position 21,802 of record CAJVPS010000233.1, on the reverse strand, counting down.
ATCCTGTTTCTTTTATGTATTTAGGTTTGTCGCCTGATTGCTGTCTTTGTTGCTGTTGGTGACCCTTGGTTTCAGTATTTGCGGGACTCTGAGTGGTATTAGGGTGTTTCCTTGGAGTGTTGGGAATTGGAGTGTTAGGAATAGGAGTGTTAACGGCTACTTCGTCAACAGAAGGCGAATTTTCAACCAAAGTTCCTTTGTCTTCTTTGGCGAATGGTTGTCTCTTTAGAAGAGTTGGGTTGTCCATATTTTATTTAGTGGCGGGTTAATGTTATTATATATCGATGATATTATTTTTTTTCCCGTTGAAATATTTCACTGATTAATTTTTTGGGGGAATTTAATAAACTCGAGCTTGATTTATAATTCGATTTATTTATCTATGATGATAAACAATTATTCTCATGATAAATATTCGATTTAGTGTGTGAATTTTTTTTTTTAACTGTGAGGAATAAAAAGTGATTCTTTTAGTTTGCGCCGTGTATATATATATATATGTGATATCAATTGTGCGTCATTTTCTAACTTCTAGAATAACGATTTTTGTGCATAATTATGTAAAATTCAAAGAGAGCGCGCTTCTTCGACGCGTTTTTTACCCGCCTTGAAGTGCACCAAACCTTCACTTGACGGTCGGTGCAATGCTGAATGAAAATCATTAGGGGGTCGTTAAAATATTTAGAAATTTATTTACCGAAAAATTTGGGAAAATAAGCTACTCACTGAAATAAGCACCTCTTGGCCCGCATTATAATCATTTTGACCAGCATTATGGATATCCCCGTTGCAAAAAACAGGGTGCTTCTTTTACGAAATATTAAGCTTTCGCTATCTGAAATATTCCAATTTGAATCCTTATTAATGGTAACCAGCATTATAATTTTTTCTGCGCTAACGCGAGACTTTATATACGACGATCATCATAGAGTTAAAAAACGTTATTACCTCGAGAACATACCTATTAATGATGATCATACAAATATTAAATAAGAATGATGCTTTGTTTGTAAATATTTTGCTTTCGAGAATAATGCTAAGATTTTAGCTTTAATTAATCTATGCATGAATATTTGCCCTCCACATCGATCAACTATGCATTCCAATCATTGACATATATCGTTCAAAAATCATACGTCATCTATTTATTTACCAATTATCGCTTTTTTTCTCACATTCATCAAAAAAACAACAGGAATCCCAAAATTCCGGAACTTTCCAAGGAAAAGTTACGACATCAAACTCGTGATAACCACAATTTGGTGATCATCTTCCCTTTTGATCGATAAAACATTTGTGGGGTTCGAGTTGTTGTAAAAAAACATTTACCGTTACTAGCTTTTGTTCGTTATCATCGATTCATATTTGTGGGAAATTTTTTTTGCTTTCTTTTCCGACTTACCTTCTAACAACCCACGCCCTTTCAACTTTTAATTATAAGGAGTATTTCTATGAAAGTTCTTTATTGAACGAATTGGAAAGAAGTTGCTGACACCTTTGAAATATATTTGAAATGAAATTCTTTCGTGCAGAAACTGGAAAACGACTTGCTGTTCGCAAGTCTATAGATGGGTATGAAAAATATATTTTCTTAAAACCGATTGTTACCCTTTCTCTGTTAGCAAAGCAAATTGCAACAAGAATAGAACCTCATTCAACTTCTATTTGGTATCGTCGTTAAACGATTTACCAAATCTTTCAAAGATTTCCCGATCGTGAAATAATTATTGATTTTTCATTGTAGATTCGACGCTCTAAAAACGGAACTAGAAACAATTTCCGGTGTTCCAATAGCGTCGCAAATATTAATGACAGATTTTGGAATGGAATTTGCACCAGATATGATGGCAGAAGCTACACAGGCAGAGGGAAAGGTATAAATATAATGTTAGCTTCATGTTTTTGTGACTTTATGTTTATTATGAATCTTCCTTTACACTCATCTTCGATCACAATTCCAATTGATTAGGATGAATACATAATATTTTTATTTAACAGGGAGCTTCTGGATGCCAGCATAAAAAACTTTGATTTTCTTAGCGAGAATCCTGTATTGGAAACACCCATAATTGGTATGCTGAAGAAAACGAATTTATTATTTTTTTACTAGCAAATTTATTTCTAATAATCTAAACTTCTGTTTGTGAACAGCATCAGCTGCAGCTCGTAAGAATTCTATAAAATCACGTAGGAGCCGGGAAAATGTTAACCCGACAGAAGAATGCGGTGAATACATTAAATTGTTTCAGGCGCTTAATGTACAAGGACAGGTAAAAATCAGATCAAAACCTCGACAACAATAATATCGGCTAGAAATTAAAAAATTACTTGAAATTATCGTACCAATATTTTGTTTTATAATTGGAAATTTATTAGTCATACGTACGATCTGCAGGAACACATGCTGAGATATGTGAACGACTTTATCAAGAACAAAGAAGGCAATTGATGGCACTCGGTGTCGCTCTGAAGAATCTTGATTCCCACAACCGGTTTGTATATATATATATATATATATATATATATGATAAAAGAATTCTTTGCATTTCTCTCAGACAAAATATTGATATAAATCTCTCCTTACATATCCGTTTAAATTTCTAGTTCAATAGCTGAGGTTCATCGCGAATTTTATACAAATGCTGATAAAGAAATTTCTAAAATCAATCGAATAATCAATAGGTTTTGAATTTGACTTGGCAAGTTTATATGCTTTATTTGTGTCAAGAGAAGCTAGAAATATTTTTTATTTAAAATTTTCAGTGTTCCCGAAAATTTTGAATTAATGCGGCGGATAACGATACATCCAGAATTACTGAACTACATGGAAAGAGATTCTGCCAATACAAAATTTTCACAACAAATACCTTATGCTTTAATAAATTTTGTTGATGTGGATGAATTATCAGCGTTAGCAAAGAAAGGACACGAGGTTTTTGGTTGGTTCTTATTTTGAGTATTGTAGTTTTTAGTAAACCTTGAGACTTAAATTTATATAAAATTATTGAATTTAAATTTAATTTCTTTATAGAGCATCTTTCAAAACAAATTGTTGATCTGAATCAAAACGTTCGATTGGTGCAAGAGGGAACCGAAAAGTTGCAAAATAAAACGTTTGATGGACAGTACGTAGAATTTAAACGATTTTTCGTATTTTTATTAAATTTATTTATTTTCATAATTTTTTCGAACAGTTTTCCGTCAATGGAAACCACTTTGCAAAAAGTTCGCGAGCTATTTGATTCGATAAAGAAATTCAGTGATTTGCTGGAACGAGGTTTGTTTTCATGTTTCGGGAAAATTCTTGAATATATATTTACATATATAATTTTTGTTTAATTTTAATCCTTGAATAATCTAAGAATAAGAATAATAATATTTTTAGATTTGGAGCGTGTGAAAGCCAAAGCGGCAAATCTTTTAAATAATAGTAGTAGCGGCAGCCTATCATCGACAGTTATAAAAACTGTCGAGTCATTCGAGCAGCTCGCGTATATTCATGCAAATGAGTACATACCAGGTGTGTAAATAAATATATACACAATCATCCTTTTTTTAAATTTCGAATTTCTATGTATATTGTAATAAAATTTACAGAAATGGAAAAAAAAGATCAAAACATTCGCGAGCACGTGAAGAAATTTACTTGGTGGAAGGTACTTCAAAATTCCATTTCACTATATGTATAATGATATTCAACACTCATAATAAGTTTGATCTTTGTTTCATAGAATACCTTCACCGTAACATTAATATCCAATCTCCAAGAAATATCAAAACTTGAGTCTTCTTTGGCTCAAATACCAGCTATGCTGACCGAACTGGATACGCAAGTACGTGATCGTGGACAAGATTATAAGCGTTTACTGGATGTATATCAGATACCGCTCGCTTACGTAAGGTTCTTGGGTTTTATTTGCTGCTATTTGTCGATTCTTTAAATAACTAAAAAAATTTTACTAATCAGGGAATGACAATAGTAGAAATTGTGAGAAGAAGAGAATATACTAGAGTAAGAAGTTTTAATATTCATAATAATATTTCATATCATCATAGTATATGCTTTATATTAATTATTCATAATACGAAAACCAGTTACTCCTTGAAAAGTCGCATGTCGTCGCAGAAGTAATGGCTCATTTCCGCGACAAAGAACAAAAGAGGCGCGATGCTTATCGACTTGAACTTAAGAAACATATACCATTCAATCTACCAGGTTGGCATATTCGTACTTGGCTAATTCTTTACTAATGCTTGAATATAGAGAGCGCGCTATATATATATATATATGGGTGTGTTTGGATAAAACTAATTACTTGATTAAATTAGCACTAGATGATAATCCACCATCATGCGAGATTTCAATGCCAAATATTCGAGATGATCGGCTCCCGAAAGTTTCTCGAGATGATATTCAAGGTACAATATACGAACAATCAATTAACTTCACGAAAAGCTGATATAACTATTAAATAACTAATACAATCTTATCTACCCATTCGATAGCACTTTTGGATCTTATTTCACAAATTTCTCCATCACACACAAGTCAACGGCCCATAAGTCAATCGACTAAATCCGTTCGGCAATCGCAGGCACCCGATGATCCATCGTTAGAATTGAAAAACAGGCTGATCAAATCTTTTGGACAACTGGAAGGGATGAATGCCGAATTTCAGCGGATTGTCGAGAAACAATGTAAGTAATGTTTTATATTTAAAAATATGAGTTTCATTTGATTTGTGCGCGTTAAATTGTTTTCAAATCTTAAGAATGCATATTATAATCTACATGATCTCATTATAGTCTTTAACGACAAAAAAGATGGCTTTACCTCTATCATTAGTTGTGAGTATTGCATATATTTTTTAAATTCTGTGTGAAGGTTTTTATCGATTGATCATAATCTTTTTTTTAAATTTTCAAGCTCGAACACCTTATATTTCTTTATCACCAGCTGAACAATTATCGTTAGTTGGACGACGCGAAAAGCGTGTCACCCGACAAACTGTGTCCGAAAACGATACCTCGTCTAACAATAACAACTTAAACATGGATCTGCTGCTCCTGGAAAAAATGAGAGAGCTCGAAGGAGCCGAAGAAAAGTTAAAGGTATTATTCTAAATTATATATATTCTTCGTAAATTTTTTTTTACTTTCTATTTACAAAATATATCAATAATATGCAGGCATACGAATCACGTATAAAAAGCCTTGAAAATACACTACAAACAAATTTCAAGGCATCAAAATCCGCGACGCTTCCCAACTCAGATCCGTCTCTAGAAAAAGCGCTTGCAACTGCACAAGAAGAACTAAGCAATCTAAAATCTACGCATGCGGATATTCTAAAAGAAAAAGATGTTTTGGAAAGAAAGACAAAAGATATCGAAATGCATTTTCGAGAAATGGAGACTCAACATGGACAATTGTTTAAAGATAAAGGTGAATTAGAAACGAGATACAACGACAGTGTTAAAGAAAAAGATGAATTAGAAACGAGATACAAAGACAGTGTTAAAGAAAAAGAGATACTCCAAAGTCGCATTTCCGATCTAGAAAAGAACCAACAGGAAATGACTGATCTAGTAGAAGAACTGAAAAAAGACAACGAAATGTTATCCAAAAAAGCTATTGAGATGGAACAACGATCACAAAATTTGGAAGCTTCACTTACTGAGGTCTGCAAAGATAAACAGGACTATGAGAATATGTATTTTGACACGTTAAGAGAGAAAGAAGCTATCGAAAAACAAAAAGAACTACTTGAAAAGCAATGTCACGATATTTATAAGGAAAACAATAACAACCAGAAAACTTTCCAGGATTTCGAAACATACATTGAAGAGCTTGAGTTTAAATCTTCTTCGGAAATCGCTTCCCTTAAAGAAGAACATGAGAAATATAAAGAAGAAGCGAAACAGACCGAAGCGAGTTTACGTGAAAAAATACATAACTTGGAGGCGAACCTTGCCCAGGCAGAACATATACGCGTCTTGTACGAGGAAGCAGATGCCGAATCACGAAAGATAAATGAGAATTTCGAAATAATTAAAAATGGATTGGAACAACAGCTAGCAGATCTTCACAATAACACACAGATAATGAAAGAAGGTTTTGATCAGCAATATGATAAGTTGCATGAGGAACATGAAACGGTCAAAAAAGAATTGACGGACAAACTCAAAAAACTTGAAGAGCGTTACGAGAAACTGCTGTATGAAAGTAAAGAAATGGTATTGTATTGTCTACCTTTTTTCTATCACACTTATATTTCATGTATTTATAAAAGTTAATTGGATTCTATGTATAGCTTGACGATTGTGAAAAAGAAAATAAAAAAGATCGTGAGAGATACGAAAAAGAAATCAAAAATCTTCAGGAAAATTTGGATTCGGCAGATCAAGATTGGAATGAAACGGTATATGATAATATTTGCATTTATATTTAAAGTATTTGATAAGAATATATATATAAATCAAGTTATTTTATGAAACAGCTGGCGCGAAATCTTAATGAATATGAAACACATCGAGATCAACTGTATGCAGAAATTGACTTGTTGAAACTCAAAGTAAAGACTGAAAGCGAAATTGAAGCCCAGGTATTTATTGATTAGCGTTATTAATTTTAATAACAGTATGAAATTTTATTCAGTTAGATGATTTGTTCTATGTTTCTAATATTTTTTAGACAAGAGAGAAACTTAAGATGATCCAAGAAGAATTGATAAAAACACAAGAACGAGTTGGACAACTTGAAGACGATTTGATGAATTCAGAGTTGCAGCGTGAACAAGTACATATAATAACTATAAATTATAAATTGTTTGATAATTTTCATAAATAGTATATTTATTTGATTGTTTTAATTATTATTTAGCTCGATAAAGTGTCGAGATTGTTGAGAGCCGAAAACACAAATTATCAAGCAGCTCTTCAAAAAGTTAGTTTGTTGATATTTTTTGTTGTCATTAATTATTTTTCTAATTAATTTTTTTGTCTATTTGGATTATTCGATCATTAGAACGATCAGCTCGTCAAAGAGATAACAGAATCCATACTACAGAATCTGCCAACTGTAGTTTCAAATATCGGTAGTTCCTCTGATTCTGAGCAGGTAAAATCAAACACAATATTATTCTGTGATTTGCTTCCAGTTTGAAGCATAATTAAAAAAAAATATTTTAATAGATCATGCCCTCGTCAAACATCAATCCAATAAAATTAATACGAAAACTCGGGATCGCTCTAAATCAACTCAATAGAGAATTTCAGGAACAGCGGCAGGTAATAAATAGTTCCTTTAGTAAATTATAAATAATCCATCATAAAGATCTAATATTCCACTTTTTATCTTGTTTTAAGTTATTGGAGAATACATGTAAAAGTTACGATGAACTAAAAACTGATATGGAAGAACGGACCTTCTATTCACACTTGTTGAGTAGAGAATTATGGGAATATTACAGTCATATAAGAACTCTAATGAGTGATATGCAAGTTGCTATTCCGATAAATCTGAACATAAAGCCGCCGTTCGAAAAGACTACCGAACTAAGCGATGATGAAAGATCGAAAACGCCTGAACAGACCCTCTCCGATTCGTATCTTGCTGAAGACTTGAATCAGTTCTTTAACGATCCTAATAACGATAATGAAAAACGAGATCTAGAAAACGAGTGGCCAAAAGATAAATATGAATTGTTGATCACGTTGGCCCAAAAGGTTGATCTTGAAGAAGTACGAGACTTACTACGTCGATCGCCAAAAGAGGCTGAAAGCTTGGCAAGAAAATATCAAAAGGGATACAAGACTTATAAAGGTATCTAGAACTGTTGGCTCTATATTCTGTTATTACTAGTATTTACATTTTGATGTATATTGACGATAAATTTTGTTATATTAGAAAAACACATAAAAGCATTGGCAGAAGCGAGGGATAAGATTGCCTTCCGAAAGTAAGTTAATCATAATATATATATATAATGGCCTTTCTTATAACCTATATATAAAGTATTTAACCGTATTCATTTGGTCTAAATTTTTCAGCTTCAAGGTCGGTGACTTGGCACTTTTCCTACCGACAAGAAACTCAACAGCTAAACCATGGGCCGCTTTTAATATCAGTTTTCCGCATTACTTCTTACGAACCAACGATTCGATTAACAGCCAAACGAAAGAACGAGAATGGATCGTATCGAGAATAACTGGGATGGCCGAGCATGTTGTGGATAAATCGGTATATAAATAATCGATAATCTAAATAACTTTTTACAATGGCTCGATTTTTATATTTTTAACATTATGATTATAATTATTTCTATGATAGGATCCAACATCCAATCCATTTGATCTGCCAAATGGAGTCAAATTCTACTTGTTGGATGTTGAAAATTTGGAAAATTTCCCTCAGCAAATTGGCAGTCATTATCGTCGACGAACTGATTCAATGAATATCCGAGACAGTCAAATCATGTCGATGAGTGCTATAAAACCAATGAGCAGCTCTATATCGAATTTGGCGTCGTCTACGTCCTCTCTAATTGATGATCAGTTCTCCACACGAAGTCTTGACTTCAGATCAAAGAGCAGCTCTAAGAAAACAACAGACTGTTTGGCACAACAACAACCACTACGTACATCTAACACAGATAATACTTTTACTAATGTTGACAATGATGATATTAATAATACGCCACCAACTCCACCTAAACGGCGGTCATTCACATTCATTGATGCTTTGACTCGTTCGGTATTAAGATCATCTCCACCAGCTGATGAAGAAACAACGGAAAACTCAAAATTCACCTTTCTATGATTATAACATTATTCATCATCTTCAACAACAAATAACAATATCATATGTATAATATGTACACAAAAAAAACACCTTATTCTTCTATTACATTCTGGAAATGGAAATTTTATAATCCGCATTACGAACATTGGTAGATGATTAGACGTGCTTATTAATTATTAATTAGTTTATTATTATAGAATCATTTTTTTTTATCCGGTGGTTGATGGATCAATCCCTTTTCGCACCTTTGTAAATTAATTAGCAATATTTTCAACTTATCCAACAGCAAATTTATTTTAATATATCACTCGTTATGAATTGCCTAGCTAGTTATATCATCATTCACTCTTTTAAATCCTAGTACACAAATTATTTAATCATTTCACATTTTTGAATAGCTAATCTTCTTTTACGCTTATAATAAATTTTTCAGAATTAAGTGTGCATGATACTGCATCAAAAAAATTGGGATAAACTTTTTGTTATACTGTGCGGTCAATTATCTCGGTCAACTTATAAATTGATGACTATTTGATCGGGTTTGTTCTCTATCTCTGTAACTTCTAAAAAATGAGGTTATAAAAATTGCAAGGACAAGGAATATACACGACTAAATTGAATAGAACTCGGGTTCTCTTCTTGTTCTCTCATTTAGCATGCATTCCACACATACAATTGAGGTAAATGATGATAAGATAAAGTCCAAGAAACATCTTGATTAGATCGGGATGGTAATACCTATTCAAAATGTGAAATCTTTTAACGTGATCATACTTTCCGTTAATTAATGCAAAATTTGATTAACCGGATTGATTAACCGGAAAAAATTTAATAGCTCTTCCTATTAGAACAATTAAAGACAAGCGTATAATATAACGATAAAGCCTCTCATTTGTCATATGATGGTTTGATATTGGTCCCTCGCTGGAATATTGCTTTTTATCATACAAAAATTCTTAGATTCGGTCCTCAGTTTTTTGTATGTTATTTTAGTCTTGTAGCTTCAAAAATTGTATTAAATATCTTCGTTGTTTGTAGTCTCTAAGACAAAAATTATACCTTATACACACTATATAAAAATAAAATAAGTCAAACGCAAATTTGAACGAGATCGAGTAGATTCAACATTTTAACTTTGAAAAATAGATCCTTTTTATTGTTAACCTTTGACATATTCAATAAATATAATAGCTTCTCAAATTGTAACAATCAAAAAAATAATCATCGTGCATTAACGTTCGAAAAAATCTCAGCGGGGCTTAATCTACGCATTTTCTTGATAGTTTTCGAGTATGGCATTAATCGTAGAAGTTTAGATCGTTGAGTTCTATTTGCAAATGCAGGTTTCAATAAACGTCTGAGGCGGCTACGCGATACACCGGTGTTCAAATGCTGTTTACCGGTTTTCAGTCGTTGGAATATACCGCCTGGCAGTCCGCGCCATCTAATCAACCGAGATGTCAAAAACAAAAAAGCATGTTACATTATCTGAACAGATTAATTAGAATTTTACTTGCCGTTTTTTAGTGCCGGTATGCGTTTTTAATTTTCTGTAAGATGCATGACGTACGGGAATCAATCTCCACCCGTTATTCTTATTGGTCTTGTTAACAGACGAAAGAGAATTTAATAAAGACGATGATGTTAATAAAGAATTTGAATTATTTCTTTTTGAAGTTAAGGACACAATCGGTCTCCTTATCAACATTAATGATGATAATTTTGTGAAATTCCCTGTTTTCGTGATAGTATGGAAATTTGATGGAGTAAAAATCTTTGATAAAGATGATATCGATGCAGCAGGAATAGCGATAGCAGTGTTAGTAGTAGTGATATTTCTGCAGATAGAAAATATCATTGTATTCTTGATGACATTGTTCTTTTGGAATAATATACGAGAAATTCTTTGCATTTTTGTTTTTTAATAACGATAGTAGTGACGAATTTCCCAAAAACGCGCGTAACTATGTGTTACTTAATCACGTGAATTAGAATCTAGCCAACAAAACGAAGTTCTACCTTCGATACTATTTAATGTTAGCATTGGGAAAATGCTTGCCAGGTTCTACGTGCTCATTCAGTTCTACATTACTCACATTTTTTTATACGATCAAATGACGTCAAGCATAGGGACGTTGGTTAGGTTCTGAATTGCATGCTAATTATGACGTGTGAATAATTTTGTCTCAGGTGGGGCTGAAATGGCTAGTTGTAGAGGGGAAATGAATGATGGCACAAGATAAGGTGGTGATTAAGTTTTGTGCGGTGAAAATTATCCATTTTTTAAAAATTCGTCAAATAAATTCACCTACGTACAATATATACCGATAACTTTTATAATGAACATTTTTTATCGTGGATTTTTATACATACAAGGAATAATGTCGCGAGAATACCCCAAAGATAATTTGATTAATTTATTTTGCGCAAAATCATTTGATTTTGAAAATCTCAATAAATCACTTCTAATATCGGTTCTTATCGGATACATCCTTATTTTTAATATTCTAATAGTTTTGAGTATCATGTGCATGTGAAGCTTGATGCAATCAATGTCTTCATTTTTAGCCCTAATCCTTCCCCAGTCCTCTATACAAGAACTTCACTCGCTTTCAAGCATCCTGAATTAATATTCTATCCATTAGATATAGGTTGAATTAGATATACACATCTACCGCGATTTCTTTGACGACATGGTTAATCAAATTTATAAACTTTCTAAGCAACTGGGTGAACTACTCCAGTTACGTCAATTACAATTGACCACAGCTGAATCTTGCACCGGCGGTCAATTGGCAGAAACCATTACCATGATACCAGGCAGCTCAGGTTGGTTCGAACGTGGCTTTGTCACCTATTCCAATCTTTCAAAGCAGCAAATGCTGGGTGTGCACGATAACACCCTGAATATCTATGGTCCGGTTAGTGAACAAACTGCTAGGGAAATGGCACAAGGCGCTTTAACGCATAGCGCAGCTGATATCAGTGTTGCCGTAACCGGAATTGCGGGACCCGGAGGGGAAGCGGGGAAGCCACAAGGCACCGTATGGTTTGCTTGGGCTCGTAAAGGATTTGATATCCAAACCCATTTAAAAACCTTTAACGGTGATCGTTTATTTATACGCGAGCAAGCTGTGGAATTTGCTTTGCAAGAATTAATTAAATTGTTATTAAACCATTAATTAGATTAACAATCTTTTGTATAAAAGGCTAGCTAAAAGTGGAAATATCCGTCATCATTTATTCTATATAAAAGTAAAAAAACCTTTGTTGCATTTGTTGGCTAAATTCAGGAATGATGTCTGAAATTTTATGCAAAATACATCGTGAAATATCTTACATAGAAGATTCAAATAATTCATTTCATACCCTTGACCTTTATCTTCCACCACAAAGTAAGTATCGTAATAATACCAATGAAGAAATAACTACAACCACGACAAATCTTCCATCACTTCTAGTGTGGATACACGGCGGTGCCTGGCGTACAGGAGACAAAAAAGAACACGCCTTGACCGCTGAAAAACTTTCAAAACTTGGTAATATTGCAGTCGCAGTAATTAATTATCGTTTAAACCCACAAACTTTTACTCCCGACGGGATAAAACACCCAGCACACATAAGGGATGTTGCCAGTGCATTAAAATTTCTTTCTAAGAAAGGTGACGCGTTTAATTATAATTCCGAAAAAATCTATGTATTGGGGCATAGTGCTGGTGCGTTTATGACTGGACAACTTGTCTTTTGCCCAGAATATATTGATGATGAGGTGTACGCGCGAATTCGCGGCGTCATAGGAACGGAAGGAATTTACGATATTCCGAGATTGTTAACCATATGGCCTACTTATATTGATTTTATTGAGGCTGCGTTCGGTAAAGACGAAAAAGTTTATAAAGACGCATCGCCTCAATACCGTTCGTTAAAAAGATTCAATGATGAACATGTGAAAAAAAGAACCCCGCCTCCCTATTTAATTATCTATTCGTATGAAGATGGGCTTGTTGATTTTGAGCAGTCGCGTAATTATCATCAACATATTTGTGATGAGGGTGGCGTTTATGTGGAAATTGAAACTAATTTACTCGGAAAACACGATGAAATTTTGGAGACTGAAGCATTGCATAAAAGAATCATCGAGTTTATTTCAAAATTTGAATAATTTGATGCTTCACGGTGCCAATGCAACGGCTTTAATCTCAATCAACAATTTTGGCTATTCGATTAAATAAATCAGAATTCAATTTAAACATAATCAAACTGCTATTAATAATTGCTACTAACCGAAGGTAATTGCTTGACAGCGACAGTAGTCCGGGATGGTCCAGTCTCCGCCTCAAAATACTTATTATAAACCTCATTAAACGCCGCGTAATCTCCCATATCCACGAGAAACACGGTAATATCAACTAGATTTCTTAATGACGCGCCAACAGATTCGAGAATCCCCTTGATATTGTCAAGAACCGCTCGCGTTTGTGCTCGAATGTCTAGTTGAAGTGTGCCGTCTGGTAATTCAATTACCTTTTTCAAAATAAATAAAAAAATCATGTAGTTAATAAAAGATATATACGGTGAAAAATTACCGGATTAATTAACTTTTAATGAGATTTACCCCTTCATATCTATACAAGAAGAATTCATCCTATTTCTCAACAAAAATTATTCAAAAAAAAAAAGAGAAAACGTGTAATTATTTATCTCCATTCGCATTAAAAATTTCTCACGTATTATCCAACTTTCGCGAAGATATCCCCGACACGAAAATCAAACCACCTGCTACTCGGGCGTGTGGGTAATGCGCCAATGCTTGTGCTTTATCCGCAAGTATAACCGCTTGACCGTTAGGAAAGACGTTGACGGCGGACATTTTTGCGGGTCAATTCAGAAAGAATTAAAAAAATCCAACTTTCACGTGAATCTAGGAAAAACTTCAAATTTTTCTTCATAAATAAATGTACGTAAAGACCCACTTTCGAAAGGTTGATAACCTTTTACAAAGGAATTTAATAAAAGCTAGAATAAAAGAAGTTAAGCGTTCCATACTTTCTCCCAAACCACTATCCTCAATACAATATTATACTGGTCATGGTCGTGGTTACGTTACAGAAGTGACAGGAACGGCGGAAACAACTCCGAAATCAGCAGTAAATAAAAAAGAAGTCAACTACACTATTGATAAATATCCTCAGTTCAAAAGAAATCCGAATTTCAAAGAGGTTTCATTCTTTAAACAAAAAAATTTTTTGGCTTAAATGGAAATTGACATTGTTTTATTTTGATAGTTATCAACTGGCGATATTGATTTTTTCAAATCGATTCTTTCTCCAAGCGGAATTCTCCTCGATGACAATGGAAAGAATACCGATGATTTGTTACCGTATAATATTGATTGGATGCGCAAATATCGTGGCAAGTCACGTCTTGTTGTTAAACCGAAGTCCACCGAGGAGGTTGCAGCTATATTGAAATATTGTAACGAGAACAGGTGTGCGTATACTTTAAGGACGCGTTTTTTTATTGTTGATGTTAATTATAATATTCATTAAATGTATTTATTGGTTATTGTAATAGATTGGCTGTTGTTCCGCAAGGCGGAAATACTGGTCTTGTTGGTTAGTCGAATAAAATATATAACATTAATGTCAACTTATCTTTGGATTATTTTCATTTATTCGATTATTTCGGATACATGATATAGGTGGCTCAGTTCCAGTCTTTGATGAGATAATACTGAGCACTAAGAATTTAAATAAGATTAGAGATTTTGATCCCATATCAGGTAATATACAATGTTCTTCATTCATATATATATATGGAAATAATGTTTCTCATTGATGATTTATTTATGCTATTAGGAGTTCTTACATGTGACGCGGGATGTATTCTTGAAGTACTTGATAATTATGCTGCTGAGCGTGGGTATATGATGCCTTTAGATTTGGGTGCAAAGGGCAGGTAAAAATATATTTAGATCCTTTTTTTGGCGGGAATTGGGCATAAATATTAAAACAGACATAATTATTTTTGATAATGATAGTTGTCATATTGGCGGAAATGTTGCCACAAATGCAGGCGGACTTAGATTTTTACGGTATGGATCACTTCATGGCTCAATATTAGGCTTGGAAGTGGTATGTCTTGTGCAATTGTGCATTGTTCATTTTTTTTTTTTGAAATCAAATGATTTATTATTTATATATAGGTGCTTCCAGATGGAACAATTCTACATAATTTATCTGGTCTTCGTAAAGATAATACTGGCAAGTGTGTCAGCATTCTTATCGTAGTGTATATGTTATATTAATTCGAATAAGTAAACGATTGCAATATATGCAGGATATGATCTTAAACAATTATTTATTGGCTCGGAAGGTACACTTGGTATTATTACCGGGATTTCGATCGGGACACCGAAAAAACCAAAGGCATTTTTTATTTTAGATTTTTTATATATTTTTTTTATCTCTTTATTATTATTAATACCTTGAGTTTGTTTCCAAATAGGCGGTTAATGTCGCTATATTTGGACTGAACTCCTTCCAACAAGTGCAAGACATGTTCATAAAATCTAAAGAATATTTAGTGGAGATTTTGTCCGGTATCTTCTTATTTGGCTTTATTGGATTTTGTTATTAATATGCATGTGATTTTGGTGTGATAACGTATAATATTATCTTTTTAGCTTTCGAATTTTGGGATCTAGAATCACTTAATCTTTTAAAACGTCATTCTCCTAAGAAATTCCCAATCGAAGGCGAATATCAATTTTACGTTTTGGTTGAGACGCATGGATCGAACAAGGAGCATGATGATAAGGTATTTTTTACTTGGCTCTTATTATTATATCCGAGGATCAACAGCTAAACAAAAATCGAAATTATCAGAAACTTGAAAAATTCTTTGAAGACATGTTAGAAACAAAAGTAATCCAAGACGGAGTTCTAGCACAAGATATCACCCAAATCAAAGATCTCTGGTCTTTTCGCGAAAATATCCCAGAAGCAATCAGCAAGGCAGGCGCAATGTACAAGTACGATATATCGATGCCTGTCCCGGTTCTATATCAGATGGTGGAAGACATGAAAAATCGGTTGGTGGAGGCAAATATGCTGGGTGAGAATAAGCCGGTCACCAATGTTATTGGATTTGGTCATGTTGGAGATGGTTGGTATATTTTTGTCAGATTTTGGTCCACTTGAGTTATCATCAACGAATTCGGTTTTTACACTTTTGTATAGGGAATTTACATTTGAATATTACGGCCACTCATTATGATCCGAAAATAACCGAGTTGATTGAGCCTTACGTGTATGAGTGGACAGGTACATGAACTATTATTATGATTATCACGGATAATATTGTATTTTCCTTTGTTTTAATGCATGTTATTTTAACAGAAAAGCATAAAGGATCGATTTCCGCAGGTACTATTTTTATTAATTTTGATTTCATACAATTTGGTATTTTATATTATTAAACATCATTGTTTGTTAATTTTATCATTCTATATTCTTACTAGAACATGGACTTGGCTTGATGAAACCCAATTATATTGGATACTCGAAATCACCACAAATGATTAATTTAATGAAAACATTTAAGCAAAGTTTAGATCCATTAGGCATAATGAATCCATACAAGCTCTTACCTCCACAATAATAAACATAAATAAAAATCATGCTATCAATCTATAGCCAAAATTCTTAAATTATACAAATCCTCCATATGGATTCTTTTCGTTCGTGCTCATTGTAGAACGATAAATAAATAACCAAAATTGTCTTAACAACCAACCAATCTGATCAATCCATCCGCCATTAAAAAACCAAACAATAAACCCAACAATCAACCAAACAATCAGCCAAGCAATTATTTGCTCATTGAGATTGATACTTTTTCAAAGCAGCAATCTCATCCAATATTTGTCGAATTTTTTCGTCTTCGAGTTTATGTGGGAGGCTGGCAAATAAAAATTAATGGTGATCCATCGTCATCACATAAAAAATATGTATTCACAGTAAATAAATTTTGTCGGATATTTGATTTTATTCCGTGTACACATTTGGATTAGTAAATATAAAAATAATAATAATAATTCAAGGTTTGACTGATGGACAGAATAACATATTATGACTGACAAACTTACCTTGGAATTAATGACTTCACTTCATCAACCTCCTCCGGACACAAGTTAGCCAATTGTGCTAATTCGTACTTGTGGATATTGTATTTGAGTAAGGTTCTTTTTTGTGTTCATTTATAGATTGTCGATTTAAATTAGCTAACTCATACATGCATGTATATTATTTGTATATGCGTGTATATGTATATATCGAATCGGGTAAATTAAAAAAAATACGATTACATACTTTCGAAGTTCGGTCACTGCTTCTTGATTGTGAAATTTACTGAATGTGTTTACATATGCTTGTGTTTTTTGAAAGTTACTTTATTATGCGAAAGTGGTTCGATAAATTTTATTTGGGTAAGAAAGTAAAAAATCATCCCATAGATAACGATTTAACTTTGATCTATCTCAGATCTTTCGACTTTTTACCTAGTTTGAGCTTGTCCTGGTGGCGTACGTTCCAAAAGTAACGCTGCCTCAGAAATGAACAAGAACTCTGCATGCTCAAAATCTAGGGATTATAATTTAATGTCAATTACGTAGCTCAAGAATTAAATTATATAATTCATCCGATGAATACGTATTACGATACAAACCTTCCCCGAATGCAAGTTTCGCGGCATCTTCTTCTTCCGGCGGAGCTTTACGACCACGTGGGGTCGGTTGTGACATATTATATATGTTTTATAATAATATCAAAGAAAAAAAGGGTAGACTGAATGAAATTACCACGTTATTATACGTTTATGTAGTACAAAACCTATATTTGTGAGCATTGCAAAATCTCCATTTTTTGTGATGTATGACGCATTTTTCACCATTCATCAATGTCTTTAAAAAAAACCTCACATCATCCTACATTAAACTTACAAATATTTTTTATCATGCGACCGAGAATCAATCAGGTTCAATAAACGTCATACTTCACACTTCAGTCCCCAGTCCCACCCAAAACTAAAAGAATTTTGTGTCTCGACGCGACACGAAAAAATAATTTATTCCATAAAAATCATAATTAATTTTAATGATCATCCAAGGATGCAAAATTCTTATAAAAAAGGTAGCAGGAAACCACCCGTTCCTTAATGTAACCGCTACTAAAAACAATAAGAATTATAGTAAGAAACTCTATTATAAGTTATTCACCTCTAGTCCTCATTATTCATTCTCGTCGTCTTATTCTCCTTACTCTATTTCCAACTCATTTACACATTCACCACGTCAAAGACAAATATCATCACCATCACGAGTTGGTAGCATCTACAAATCGTCAATAATTTCCAGTAACAATAACATTATTACAAGCATCACAAAGAGCACAAACATTTATTCTAGGTTTAATTTATCCTCGTCGCTTCCTCTTAAAATCATGTTCCACTATTCAGCATCAAGTAGTGAGGGTGGCTCTGCTGTTGTAAATGGTGGCGGACTGGATAAAAAAGGTACGTACATTCACGATGTTACTATCGTTGAATTTACACAGCCATTTTTAATTTCCCCTGAAAAACCATAAAATACCTCATAGAACAAAAATTGGGCAAAATTCTCACTGTCGACAACATCAATCCACATGTAAAAAAGGTTGAATACGCTGTACGCGGGGAACTCGCGATCCGAGCAGACAATATATCGCGTGAAATCTTGGAGCCTCACAATAAATATGCATTTAAAAACATTGTGCATTGTAACATTGGAAATCCTCAACAATTAAATCAAAAACCAATCACTTTCTTTCGTCAGGTTAGTATCTATGATCGTTTCCTATTATTATCTATTACACAAGTTTGATATTCATAGAACATAATGTATTCTAAAAAATTGCCGGATCCTTTAGGTCGCTTCATTGACACAATACCCGGATCTCTTATTACCAGAAAATCGCTCCAAAATCGAAGCTTTGTATCCGAGGGATGCTATAGAACGTGCAGAGAAACTACTAAAGCATATCGGTAGTGTTGGTGCCTATTCCCATTCTCAGGGTATCTCACACATTAGAGAAAATGTGGCGAAGTTTATCGAAGGTTAGTCTGATCAGATGAAAATTATGAACTTGTCTTTCTTTATATCATCATTGCTCATCCGCAAACTCGATAATAATTTAGAACGAGATGGTTATCCATCGGATCCGAATCTTATTTTTCTAACGCATGGAGCATCAAGTGGTGTTCAAAGCATGCTTCAATTGATTATCGAACATCCAAACGTCGGCATCATGATTCCCATTCCACAATATCCTCTATACTCTGCAACAATATCATTATTTAATGCAAAAGCGGTGCCTTATTATTTAGATGAAGAGCAAGAATGGAGCCTTGACATTAAAGGACTTTACTCATCCATATCAAAAGCACGTGAAAACGGTATAGATGTTCGCGCGCTAGTCATCATCAACCCCGGAAATCCCACCGGACAATGTCTTCCTCTAGAAAATATGCGAGAAGTAATCGATTTCTGTCATAAAGAACGAATTTTATTAATTGCTGATGAAGTATACCAGACAAATATCTATCAACCGGAAACGCGCCCATTTCACTCGTTCAAAAAGGTGCTACGGTCGATGGGTGATGCGTACAAAGATTTCGAACTTGTCTCCTTTCATTCCATTTCCAAGGGGATGATTGGCGAATGTGGTCAACGTGGTGGGTATTTGGAGTTAACGGGGATGGACCCAAAGGTAGTTGAACAATTGTACAAGATTGCGTCGGTCAGTTTGTGTCCGAACGTTACTGGTCAGATTATGATTGATTTGATGGTAAGACCTCCGAAGCGGGGTGAAGAGAGTTATGAACAATATATCAAAGAAATAACAGCGATTTATGAGAGTTTAAAAAGACGTAGCAGAAAATTGGCAGAGTGCTTTAATGAATTGGAGGGGGTCACTTGTAATAATGCTCAGGTAACTATCTTCTCATTGCGGTGAAAGAAATCATGTCTATTAACAAATAATGCAATACAATACCTAATCTTTTGATCCTATCATTTTTGTGATTTTAAGGGATCAATGTACTTGTTCCCTACAATCCGTCTACCCAAAAAGCTCATAAAAGCTGCACATGTTGCGAAGAAACAGCCCGACGAATTTTATTGTTTGGCAATGTTGGAAGCTACTGGCGTCTGTGTAGTGCCCGGTAGTGGATTCGGACAAAAGTCTAGCACTTGGCATTTCCGAAGTACTTTCCTGCCGTCCGAAAAACTATTTGATGAATTTTGTGAGGGGATACGTAAATTCCATCGTGAACTTTTTGAAAAGTATCGAGATTAATTAATTAGAGTAGATTTTAATAGTAATAGATTTATTTAATTTTAATTTGAATTTTTATTGTAAATTTATGTTACAAATAAAGATGAATGCGTAATTTTAATTCTAATCACATTACAAAATGCGTCACGTAATTTTTTAATCTTATCATGAAATTTAATCTTGATACTAACTCTAAAATCAGTCTTTAATTAGTATATAACTTTTGAATTCACCGATCGAAAATCCGAATATCGAAATTAAATCGCGGTTTTTTCATTAAAAAAATTGATAACTATATCTTAAAATGTTTAGAATAACAAAAAAATCAACAATCCAACTCTTCGAGATGTTACATTTGAGTGTTCAATCAACCAATTAATCAATTTCATATCAAACAAATTTTCTCTCTTTACCAATTCAAATTCATTTCTTTCTGAATACAAATTTTATTGATAAAGATATTATTAAAAGCCATATTTAAGAAGGTAGGTTTTATCTGAAATATAGCTTATAATGATGAGTTGGAATATAGACTGAATTATTTATAATGTTAAGTGGAATCAAAGTTATTCTAAAGGCTTTCTAGTGCTAATACTTATAGTATATTAAATGAAAAATTAAAAACTAAAAATCTTCAAAAATACTAGGAATATTTGGCTATTCTCAAAGTCTAAGTTTAAAAAAAAATGTTTATATTGTCTCAAAAATAATTTCCAGTTAAAATAATTCAAAAATATATAATATAATTTCAAAATTATAACATAATTTCTTAATTAATATTTGTTATTCTATTAATAATTAATACTAATCAAGTTTTTGTACCCATTAAAAAGTTCATATTAACAACAGGTTACTTTATTAATAAAAAATTTGTTAATGATCTACTTATTATTCTCTTGAGAAAATAATTTTTCTCTGAAAAATTTGAATTTAATATCAATCATAATTGCATATAAATATTTGATATAATTTTCATAACTCTCAATTTATTTATGTCATCCCTGAATTCTATTTTCAGATTTTCAGGTGACAGATCTACATTATTATTATACTAAGTTACATTTTGATCATTAGATCAAGTATCAGAACTTATATCAAAAATGAATATTGATTCTAGAATAATCTTCTTGAATTTAATTGACTCTTATTCATATACTTTAACTGAAATTTACAAATTTTTATAATATTAATCACAGTTAATAAATATAATAATAGATAATAGAAAATCTTCTCTTTTATAATCATATAAGCTTGTCTCATAATTATATTTTTTTAAAAAGTTATATAAAATCTGAAAATATAGTAAATTTATAGGAAATTACTTTTATTAATCAATCTAAATTATATATAGACTTATATATTTCATATTATTACCATAGTAACATAAATTTCTTTAATTTCATAATTTTTCAAACTTGAAAAATGTGACCAATCAATTGATCTTTGAATAATATGTGATTCCAAATAATATAATTAGTGTATCAGTTATAGATTCAGTCATGATTGTAACAATTTTGATTAGGTTATCTTCCTTTAGATCTCTTTTAGTTCAGATCTTCATTTTGCGCTATCTGTATAACAGATTAGCTTTGTATTACATTTTTAAGAAGATCATTTTCACTCTGGAT